>CM024721.1:43869364-43916378 GCA_014182545.1 Eucalyptus globulus
GCACAATCTCTCTCTTTGGGCGAACAAGCAACCGGCACTCTCTCTCTCCTCTTCCCTTTTATTTCCCCTAAACCTCATCATTAGTAATCATTGCTTGCCTCCTAATTAGCCAATGCATGCCATCTTCCTTTGTGCCACTTGTCTCAATGCATGCATAATGGGCTTGGGCTTGGGCCTTCTCTTGGGCCTCCTTTGTGGCTGACGGCCACACCTCCTTGGGCCTCAATGGGCCGGTCGATAGCCCCACCGTGGGCTCCTATTGGGCCGACTAGCTTGGCCCACTAAAGCTTAGGCCAATGGGCCTAAGGCCCAACCTAATTAAAATTAAATTTTCCCCTTTTCAAAATTTCTTCTATAAATTTTAAATTTCAAATTCCACATGGCCAAAGTCTTGTGACATTTTATTTAATTCATAA
Organism: Eucalyptus globulus; assembly: GCA_014182545.1. Lineage (NCBI taxonomy): Eukaryota > Viridiplantae > Streptophyta > Magnoliopsida > Myrtales > Myrtaceae > Eucalyptus > Eucalyptus globulus. Next base: position 43,869,781 of record CM024721.1, read on the forward strand.
GGTGCATGGCCAAGCATAGATTATTATCATTAATCTATCTAATTTAAAATCTCATGAACATAAGCACAAATTACCTAATCTTAAAAAGAGACTAATGGCTAAATCATAAACCATAGGTAATTTCATTACCTAATTAGAGGCTTTAACACACCTTATAACTGGACTTTGAATTTTGGGATGCCACAACTAAGCTTCAGTTTAGTACTGCTTTTCATCCTCAGACAGATGGAAAATCAGAAAGAGTAATCCAAACATTAGAGGATATGTTGAGGGCTTGTGTAATTGATTTCAAAGGAAATTGGGATGAAAGATTGCATTTGGTGGAATTTGCCTATAATAATAGTTTCCATAAAAGTATAGGCATGGCTCCCTATGAAGCATTATATGGAAGGAGATGTAGGACTCCTGTCTGTTGGAATGAAGTAGGTGAAAGGAAATTGACAGGACTTGAACTGGTACAAGTTACCATTGAAGCTGTTGAAATTATTAGGAAAATACTTAAAATAGCTCAGAGTAGGCAGAAAGACTATGCAGATAGGCGTAGAAGGCCTTTGGAATTTAGTGTGGGAGATCATGTATTCCTTAAGGTATCTCCTATGAAAGGGATATCTCGATTTGGGATGAAGGGTAAGTTAAGCCCCAGATTTGTAGGACCTTTTGAAATACTTGAAAAGATATGGGATGTAGCTTATCACTTAACGCTACCTCCTAAGTTGGGAAATTTGTATGATGTGTTTCATGTATTGATGTTGAGGAAGTACTAGCCGGATCCTGGTCACATACTCGATCATGAAGCCATCAAAGGGGATGAGAAAGTGAGGTACATTGAAGAGCCTGTACAAATATTGGATCGAAGGGAACAAATTCTTAGGACTAAAAAGATCCCTCTAGTTAAGGTACTATGGCTGATATGGCTAGTAAAAGCACCTAGAGGGGGGTGAATAGGTGTTAAAATAATTTCTCGAGATATGAAAGCAATACTAGGCAAACAATAGAAAGGAAGCTCTCCTTTAGTTAACAAAGTAAAGCAGAAAGTAAAGAAGAGAAAATTGAACACAAGGTTTATAGTGGTTCGGCTTATTTCAAGCCTACGTCCACTCTTTTGCACTGACAGCCCACCGGCTGGATTTCACTATGAACAAAAGAGATGTTATAGCAATGTTTTCCATTGATTCACAGTGTAGATGATCTATCACACTTCATCAAGGTATCTCAAAATATAGACTCCCTTTTGCGTACAAGATTTCGCTCAGCAAATGAATTGACTAAGAATCAAAGAGCTTCAGACTTTGGAATTCTTCTATCGTACACTCCTCAAACACCTGGAACGTCTTCCTTTTATACTCCTTTGTGCCATCATACCCGTTGGCACTTACAAAAGGAATTCTTCCAATCCTCCCGTTGGATAGAATCAATTAGGAAGATTATTCGAACTATTAAAAGAACATGTCGATAGCCCATCAATCATGCTCGCCCATACAATCAGGATCTTGGTTTCCATAAGTAGAACCTTCCAAGAATACTTCGCCAATCATCGGATCTTTAATCATTCTTGATTTGAATAAAGGAATCCGTTATGTCATTTCCAGCCAAGAGATCTTCTCCAGTCGATAATGCCAAATCCTTAATGAAGTAGATCTGGATAGCCTTTCTTCATCGGATTAGAAACCGTTAATGAGAATAGACTTTGAGTCTTGAGTCCGGTAGTCCGAGGTCTTCGACTTTTAATAGTAGAGTTTGCAAAACTTCAGACTAGACTGATAGAAACGTTTTGTCAGCTTCAAAATATTCCAGAAAGATTTCTCCAACAATCTCTCCCTTTTTTTATGGTGACAAAACTTTCCTGCAGATTTGAATAACTTTGACCTGCAAAATATTACTCAAGCAAATATTGATATCTTATAAAGATTAATGGCTTAATGATAACACTAGAATCTGCAACCACAGAAAATAGGTTAGTCTTGAATAAAGGTAAAGCCATTCATAAGATATCAATAATACTTAATATAAATACTTAATATAAGCGTAGTCAAATCCAATCCAAATCCACGTTTAATCAATCCTCATCCAAACACAGACATATAAGTCACACATCAAAACAAATTAAAAATTCAACAAGTTTAAGTTCAAAACATTTCAAATCTTGCATCTCTCCCTTTTTGTCATCATAAAAAGGTTGAGATGGGAATAGAATGAAGTCAAGTTTGCTTGGGAATGCGAACAAGCTGGAAATCTCCCATGGACTGGATGATGCCTTCCAACTTTTTCAATTCTTCCTTCGCTGATCCACCTCTTCACCTTTAGCATTGGCTTGAATTTGAAGAGCAAGAGCTTGGATCTGATCAGATAATGAAATGGAAGAAGCTTGTCCTGCATTCTTCAAGTTCTGAACTTCGCTTTCCAAAGCATATATTTGACCCCACAATTCCAAAAGAACATCAATGATTCTGCGAAAATCTGCTGAGTTATCAGTCCGCGTATCACTTCGGCACGATCTAATGGAGTAAAAATGCACGATGGTATATCAGCATAATCACGCAGATTTGGCGATGAAGCACCATGTCCCTCCTCAGAAATTGAGAGGCATGAATGTCCTCCCCAATCTGCTGGAGAGCGGTTGACTCCTTCACTGCAAACAGGATATGAGGACATTCCTCTGTTCTTACCACCTCCCCTTGTTTCCATGGCTTCAGGTGGAGAAGAGAGTTCCTCGTGCTCTTCTTCCCGTTGATTTTCTCTGTCTTCTTCTTCTTCAAACCTTTCCTTCTCTCGCTTCTCTTTCGTAGCTTCTCTCTCCTCTTCTTCCTTTTCCTCGCTTCTTGCTCCTCTCGTTTCTTCTACTTCTGCTTCTTCTTTCTTCTGTTCTTCTCTCTCCTCTGCCTCTTTCTCCTGTCGTTCCTTTGATTATGGAACAGAACGACTCAGCTTCTTCAATACTATAGCAGAAATTGGGAGGTCATCCTCATCATCTTCATCAGCAATGAGAGCTTTTCTCTTTTTGGATAGAGCAAGCATGGGCTCCTTCCCTTTTCTTTTCGCTACAGAAGAGACTTGATGAGATTTGACAGGGGTTTTCTCCTTAAATTTCTCCAACTCCTTGTCGAGTTCTTTCAGACGCATTTTGGACACCATTTTCAGTCCTACCACCATTTTGTCACATGGTTGAACGTAGAGAATTTGTGGAGGCTGAATATTCAAATGTCTGAATATCTTTGACACAAGACTTGGATAAGGAAGTTGGCCCTTGTCCTTCACCACTGCTCTATACATGTGAAACAGAATAGTGTGAGGAAGAGAAAACTTTTTCCTAGCATTGATGGCATACATCAGCTTTGCCTCTGAATTAGAAACATCAGTCTTGGAAGTTGATTTCGGTCTGAGGCAATTAATCACAATTTTGTGAAGCAGAATATTGAATGCATGCATCCTTGAGTAGGAAATCCTTCCCTCTGTCATTCTGTCTTTAACAAGTTCCAATGTGGCACGAGCTATAGAGACACTAATGGGTTGATATCTTCCTCTCTCAACCCCAATCACATCTGCCAACATATCCACATCCACTACAAAGTCCTGATCTCGGACATTGAAGGAGATTCTATTCGCATCCAAGAAACTAAGATTTGAATAGAAATATGCAGGTAATTGAGCATAGGCTTCTGTGGTGTCAAAACAGAACTGTTCAAGTTGAAGAAAACTGAACTTTTCCCTCAAATTTACATTCATGGCATCAAAGAAATCAAAATCCACACTCCTAGGGTTCATCACCCCACGCTTCAACAATTCGGAGTATAGATCCTTCTGTTCCTTCGATCTAAACAACTCTGGTCTTTTTCCTCGAATTTTCGCCGCAACACCCATTCTCGATTGAAATTCTCTGTACAATCTGTCATCATCATTTCCATCTATCGGATTAAATCCCCCAACATGCGGATCACTTGGGATATTTGCAAGGGTTTTTCTCGCCAACCCCTTAGGAGCAATTTTCAAACTCTCCATTTTTCACAAAAAGATGTACTCATTCCCATATCCCTTGTCCTTAAGAAACTCATCGATGTAGTTCAATGGAGTACCAATGCTCTTTAAAGCACGGTAAAGCTTATAAATAAAAGAGGGATTTTGAACTCTTACAGGATCTGCGTCTTCGACGATTTCTTCCTCTTGTTGATGAACAACATTATGTGGACTAGATGGTGGAGAATGACGCTGCTGAGAATGTTATGGGCTCTGCTGCTGACTTGGTGACTCTCTTCCTCGGTGAGATTAAAGTGAGTAGGCCCCTTACTCATTCCCCGTGGTCCCCTGCTTGCAATCCTGAAAACTTTCTTGAAGACGACATCTTTCTCAGTTTTTGAGAGATTCCTTGCTTGACTTTCCCAAGAAAGAATACAACTTTTTCGAATATTAAACAAGGGAGAAAGACAGGATTGGAAGATCGATGCCTTTTAGGGTTTTGGAGTTAAGTGAAGAGGAACCGACTGTGTATAGCTTAGTTGAAACGGGGGAATGTCAAACGTAGTAAAGGAAGGTTAAAAGATACCATTTTAAAAAATAACTGCCTTTTAAAAAAAATAGATAACTGCCATTAACTCTTTTGAAAAGGAAAAATTGCACTTTTCACGGAAATTGAAGATAGCATAAATCAATTATGAATGGATAAATGATCGTACCTTTACGAGATTTAATAAAAGAGAAAATGAAATGACTTACAATCAAGAACCATGATTGTCTGAGACTAAGAGTCTCTAGACTTTAACTTCTTCAAGCTTCAAGATGTTGAGTCTGGAACGGATGATTTCAAATTGATTTTTCTCCAAAGGCTTCGTAAATATATCCGCCGCCTGGTTCTTTGAGTCAACAAACTGAATCGAAACTTCTCCATTTTGAACATGATCTCTAATGAAGTGATGTCGAATCTCTATATGCTTTGCTCTTGAATGAAGAATTGGATTTTTGGTAAGATTGATTGCACTGGTGTTGTCACAGTTAATCTCCGTGCATGAATCTTCAATTCCAAAGTTTCTTAGCTGTTGTTTTATCCACGGAATTTGTGAACAACAACTTCCAAGAGCTACATACTTTACTTCTGCTGTAAAAAGAGCTACGGTATTTTGCTTCCTTGAAAACCAAGACACTGTCCTACTTCCAAGTAACTGACAGGTACCCAAGGTGCTCTTTCTATCAACTCTTCAACCGGCTAGATCTGCGTCTGAATATCCAAGAAGAGTAAAGTCTCACTTTTTAGGATACCAAAGGCCAATACTTGAAGTTGAAGCAATGTATTTGATAATACGCTTTGCAGCACTTAGATGAGATTCCTTAGGGTCTGCTTGAAATCTGGCACAAATGCAAACACTAAACAAAATGTTAGGTCTAGAAGCGGTAAGATAGAGAAGTGAACCGATGATACTCCTGTATAGCTTCTGGTCAACTTTCTTTCATCCTTCATCTTTGTCTATCTTCAAGGAACTTGACATTGGTATATCAGTCTTTTTGCAGTTTTCCAGTCAAACTTTTTGACAAGATCATTAGCATATTTTTCTTGATGAATAAAAGTCCCTTCCTTCAATTGTTTCACTTGAAGTCCGAGAAAGAAGGTTAGTTCACCCATCATGCTCATTTCAAATTCATCCTGCATAGACTTAGAGAATTTCTTGCACAAACTTTCATTAAATGATCCAAAAATGATATCATCAACATATATTTGAACAAGCAGAAAACTTTTGCTTTCTCTTTTGATAAACAAAGTAGTGTCTACTTTACATTTTTCAAAGCCATTTTGAATTAAAAACTTACTCAACCTGTCGTACCAAGCTCGAGGTGCTTGCTTTAATCCATACAAGGCCTTTTTCAGTCTGAATACTGAGTCTGTCTTCCTTGGGTCTTCAAACCCAGGTGGTTGTTCCACATAGACTTCCTCATGGATAAATCCATTCAGGAAAGCACTTTTGACGTCCATTTGGAATAACCTGAAATTCTTATAACAAGCAAAAGCAAGTAATAATCGAATTGCTTCTAACCTTGCTACTGGTGCGTAAGTTTCGTCATAGTCTATCCCTTCTTCTTGCGTATATCCCTTGGCCACGAGTCTTGCTTTGTTTCTTACGACTTTACCTTTTCGTTCATCTTATTCTTGAAAACCCATTTAGCTCCAATAATAGATTTACCTTTTGGTTTAGGAGTTAACTCCCATACATCATTAATATTGAATTGTCTGAGTTCTTCTTGCATAGCTTAAATCCAGCTTTCATCAGATAAAGCTTCGTCTATGCTTTTTGGTTCTATTTCAGAAATAAGAGCCACAGCACTAGAATCTTCGTGCCTTTTGGATCTTGTGCGAATTCCTTCATTAATGTCGCCAATAATGAGGTCTTTGGGATGACCGGACTTATGCTTCCAGTTACTGGTTGATTTGTCAGGTTGATGATCACTTCCTTCATTTGAATCTTCAATAACCATTTGTTGCTGGACTTTCAGAGTCTGAGTTGCTTCTTGAGATTTAAACTTTGTAAAGTCTGGAGCAGGTTCAGATTCTTCAAGATGAGTCTGAGTAGATTCATTTTGCATAGAATCCTTGAATTTGACATTCATTGATTCCTCCACAAATTGACTCTTCTTGTTATAGACTCTGTAGGCTTTTCTTGAGGTAGAATATCCAAGGAAGATGCCTTCGTCTGATTTTTCTTCAAACTTACCAACTCTATCATTTGCATTTTTCAATATAAAGCATTTGCATCCAAACACATGAAAATATGAAACAATAGGCTTCTTTCCTTTGAATAACTCATAGGGGTTTTTTCAAGAATAGGCCTTAGAAAAACTTTATTGATAATTTCTTACCTCTTACCAAAAAAAAAAAAACTTTATTGATAATGTAACATGCTGTTGAAATTGCTTCAACCCAAAATCGTAAAGAGATGTTACTTTCAATTAAAAGAGTTCTAGACATTTCTTGAAGTGATCTATTCTTTCTTTCCATAACTCCATTTTGCTCTGAGTATATGGAGACGAGAACACATGCTGAAAACCAGATTCATCACAGAATTTTATAAAATCTTGATTTTCAAATTCACCTCCATGGTCTGTTCTTATACTCGAGATAACATACCTTTTTTTTCATTTTGAATATTTTTAGCAAACTTTTCAAAGTAAGAGAAGGTTTCAGACTTACTTGTCAGGAAATATACCCAAGTAAATCGTGAGTAATCATCCACAATTACTAGGCAATATTTCTTACTTCCAATGCTCTGAGTTCTGGTTGGTCCAAAGAGATCCATATGTAGAAGCTGTAGTACACGATTAGTGGAAACTTGATTTATTGGTTTAAAGGAATTTCTTACCCGCCTTCCTAATAAGCATGGTGTACATAGATTAGACTTTTGGTATGATAATTTGGGTAGACCTTGAACAAGCTTCTTTGCTGAAATTTTGGCTATTTGCTTCATATTGATATGCCCAAGCTTTCTGTGCCATAAGCTTGCTTCATCTTGAATTGAGATTAGACATTGTGATTCATCTAGTTTCACATCCAAGAGGTAGATATTACCATGTCTTTGGCCCATGAATGACTGAGTAGAGTCTTTACTGGTCCCTGAACATATTCCCTCTTGAAAATTGATTTTAAAACCAGTGTCACACAGCTGACTAATACTGAGCAGATTGTAGTTGAGTCCTTTAACTAGGGAAACATTGCTTATTGTGAACTTTTCAATCTTTACAGTTCCAAATCCCACAATTCTTCATTTGCCGTTTCCTCCAAATGAGACTTTTCCACCATTTACTTGAACGAGCTTAATGAAGCAATTTGAGTCTCCTGTCATATGTCTTGAGCATCCACTATCCAAATACCATTTTACATTTTTCTTGATAGTGACCTGCATTTAAAAAGACTTAAGCTTTCTTTGGTACCCATATTTTCTTGGGTCCATTGGTGTTAGTATGATATGCAGTTTCTGCCCATACTTTCTTAACGAGTTTTCAAAACCATAGGACACTCTTTTTCAAAATGATCTGCACTATTACATTTTGAACATCTCGAGAGCATTTCGACCCACCGGTTTTTACAAATACTTTTTGAAAATGATTTTTGTAAAATGTCTTTGAAGGTCTCTACTTAATTCTTTCCTTCACTTTAGGAAAATCAATTAAAGGAATGGTTTCGCTGTAATTCCTAAACCAGATTTATTGAAATAAGGTCTTTGTGCTGAAAGAATTTTTCAAATTTCTCAAATCCTATTGAGAATCTTTTTTGAAATATTTGATAAGTCATTTTTAAAAATGCATTTTCTTTCAAGAGATTATCTTCGCTTTCTTTAAGAGTAGAAACATTCGTATCTAAATATTTCAACTTTTCTTTCAAAATATTTTCTTGTTGTTTTAGTGCAGATTTTTCCTTTTTAAGTTCCGAAATCCTTTTAAGAGAAGTCTTAAGACTAAAACACAGCTCATCAATGTATTTGGAAACTTTAACAGGGATTTTAAAATTACTTACCTCAAATTCACTATCTGAATCTGAGTCTGTCTCGGAGTTTGAATCTGAATCCGATTGTGCCATTAGACATATGTTGGCATAATCATCATCACTTTCTTCACACTCGTATCACTCAGGGTTTCGCTTTAAGAGCCTTTCGATACTTCTCGCTTTTCCTTTCTTCTTTTCGAAGAGGACGGTTGGGTCCGATGTGTCCCTTTTCTTACATTCAAAGCAAACTACATCTTTGTTTGATTCATCATCATCAACGACTTGGTCTCATTGCTTTTGAAAACTCTGTTTCTTTGGATTGAATCTTCTTCCTTTTCTGTTCAACTTCCTGAATCTTCTTATCACGAGAGCAAGCTCCTCATCATCCATATCGTCTTCGAGAATGTGACATCATAATCATTATTGGATTTTAATGCAATGGATTTCTTACCTTTAGGATCTTCGTCTTCATTGATTCGTTCCACTTCATAAGATCAAGAGTTCTAACCAACTCATCGACGATAGTGGCATGATTCTTTGTGTCTCTCTTATTGAGGTCTTTATGTGATTCCAATCCTTGGAGAGTCCACGCAGTAACTTGTTTACCTTCATGGGATTAGAAATTGGTTGACCTTGATTTTGAAGACCATTCACGATTTCTGTAAAACGACTAAACATGTCAATTATAGATTCTCCTGATTTCATTTTGAAGGCTTCATATTGACCGAGGAGAATGTTGATTTTGGTCTCTTTCACTCGATTAGTTCCTTCATAGGTGATATGTAATCCATCCCAGACTTCTTTTGCTGTAACACACGAAGATATTTTGTTATATTCAGTAGGTGACAAAGCACAATATAAAGAATAAATTGCTTTTGCATCAAGAGCTTGTCTCTTGATTATCTCTTCCTGAGTCATTTCACTTGACTCAACAGTTTCTTTTCCTCTCTCTGAGACAGATGTAGCTTTAGGAGTTATTCCTTTTTCTACAACATCCCATTCCAGAGGATCCTTTGATCGTAGGAACACTTTGATCTTGTTTTTCCAGATGTTGTAATCATTTCCATCAAAGTAAGGTGGTATGGTATTGCTTTGCCCTTCCACTAGCCTTGGAGCTAGCATACTAGCCATGGATCTTTAACTCTGAAGTAAAATACTTCAAACAAAATGAGTACACAAGCTCTGATACCAATTGATATGGCTAGTAATAGCACCTAGAGGGGGGTGAATAGGTGTTAAAATAATTTCTCGAGATATGAAAGCAATACTAGGCAAACAATAGAAATGAAGCTCTCCTTTAGTTAACAAAGTAAAGCAGAGAGTAGGGAAGAGAAAATTGAACACAAGGTTTATAATGGTTCGGCTTATTTCAAGCCTACGTCCACTCTTCTACACTGACAGTCCACCGGTTGGATTTCACTATGAACAAAAGAGATGTTACAGCAATGCTTTCCCTTGATTCACAGTGTAGATGATCTATCACACTTCCTCAAGGTATCTCAAAATATAGACTCTTTTTCGCGTACAAGATTTCGCTCAGCAAATGAATTGACTAAGAATCAAAGAGCTTCAAACTTTGGAATTCTTCTATCGTACACTCCTCGAACACCTGGAACGTCTTCCTTTTATACTCCTTTGTGCCATCATGCCCGTTGACACTTATAAAAGGAATTCTTCCAATCCTCCCATTGGACAGAATCAATTAGGAAGATTATTCGAGCTATTAAAGGAACATGTCGATAGCCCATCAATCCTGCTTGCCCATACAATCAGGATCTTGGTTTCCATAAGTAGAACATTCCAAGAATACTTCGCCAATCATCGGATCTTTAATCATTCTTGATTTGAATAAAGGAATCCGTTATGTCATTTCCAGCCAAGAGATCTTCTCCAGTTAATAATGCCAAATCCTTAATGAAGTAGATCTAGATAGCCTTTCTTCAGCGGATTAGAAACTGTCAATGAGAATGGACTTTGAGTCTTGAGTCTGGTAGTCCGGAGGTCTTTAGACTTTAATAGTAGAGTCTGCAAAACTTCAGACTAGACTAATAGAAACGTTTTGTCAACTTCAAAATATTCCAGAAAGATTTCTCCAACAATGGCGACATCATGATATGGAGGAAGTCACATGGGAAAGTGAAGATCAGATGAAGGAAAAGTACCCATATTTGTTTCAAGAAGGCACGAGTGGTGTCTAATTTCGAGTACGAAATTCTCTAAGGATGGGAGAATTGTGGCATCCGGGAATTTCATAAAAATCCCTAAATATGCCATGAGCTATGGATAGGCGATAGAAGTACCGCTACTTGTATTTTGTAGCCTCCTAGTCCATGAGTTGCAATGAGATGTATGGCCAAGTCATTAAATGGATGAATTTTGGGAAAGGAAGTTTTATCCTTCACCATGTGTACGTGATAAATTGGAACTTATGGAATTAAAATTTCAAGTGTATAGTCATCTTAATTTATAATTTAGTACTTTAATTTAATAGGGATTCAAGTAATTTTAAAAGGATTGAAATTGGGCTAATTAAGCTTGGGATTAGGCCCAAAAGGGATGGGCCTAAGATGGGCCAAGCTAGCCAGCCCAAATGGAGGCCCATGGAGGGGCTATCGCCGGCCCAAGGGAGGCTCAAGAAAAGGATGGCCGGCCCACTGCATGGGTCTTGCCAAGTGGCAAAGAGGCCTTCATGCATTGGCCAATTTGAGTGGCATGTGATGATTGCAAATGATGAGGAATTGGGGAAATAAAAGGAAGAGGAGAGGGAGAGGGTGGCCGGTTGTGTTGTTCGGCCAAGTGAGAGAGAGAGAGAGAGAGAGAGAGAGAGAGAGAGAGAGAGAGAGAGAGAGGCCAAGAGAAGAGAAGCCGAGAAGGGGGAGGAGTCGCCCGTCGCCGCCGCACGCTGCCCGTTCGTTCGCCGCGTGCCGTCGTTCTCCTCGGTCTAGAGGCAAGTTAGGGTCCTTTTGCTACTCTTGCATGTGTGTGTTGCATGTATGTTTGTAGAAATGTCGAATTTTGGGTGAATAGGAGGGAGAAACCGAAGCTAGAATGACTTGTTCTTGGGTGATGTTGCTGTTTTCGCATGAACCGCCTGAGTCAGAATCTTGTGAGAGCTTGCATGCATGTTTTGAGTACGATTGTGACCTTGATTTCTTCATTAAAGTTGTAGCCAACATCTTAAACTACAACATACTAAAATTTGGTGCAAAATTATGGAGATTTAAGGGATCAAACTCTCATCCTACGGAGATACTAGATCTGGAATGTTTTCGCATGAACCGCCTGAGTCAGAATTTTGTGAGAGCTTGCATGCATGTTTTGAGTTCGCTTTTGACCTTTATTTCTTCATTAAAGTTGTATCCAACATCTTAAACTACAACATAATAAAATTTGGTGAAAAATGATGGAGATTTAAGGGGTCAAACTCTCATCCTACGGAGACACTAGATCTGGGACTGTTTTGCTGACCTTGTGGTAGAGTTGTGGTTGCATGTTGATTTTTATCAGGAATCTCTCTTCGACTTCTTCATGAAACTTGTAGAGAACATCTTAAGGACTAACATACTCAAATTTGAAGTAAAATTAACAAGTATATCCTAGTGAATCGACCTACTCTTGAAGACGGTAAATCTGGTGACGCGGTACTGGACACCCGAGACTTCATGAACCCATATGGACACTGTTCTTAGGAAATTTGACTTAGGTCCCCTCATGAAATTTGTAGGGGACCTCTTTAAGTAAAACCTGTCCAAATTTCAGAGGAAACAAAGAATAATAAGTGGGTAAAAAAAAACTCGGCATTTCGGACATGACTACACTGGACGTTTCGGTATAAGGACCAGAAGCTTCGAACGACTATAGGAAATGATCTAAAACGAATCTGGCCTAGAAGTCTTCATGAAAAATATACTTTATTGTCTTAACTATAACCTGGTAAAATTTCATAATTTTCAGGGGTTTTTTGGGTATTTTAATCAAATTATTTCAAAAATTGCACATTCTGTTTTTATCCGAAATTGCATGCTGTGATTGTGTGAATGATATCTTTTGTGTGGAACCTTATTGGCCATGTGTTTTCCATGAAATCACTATCTTACTGTCTTGTTTATCATATGCCTTAATCTCATGATTTTTGGGAATCATATGGATAATTAATTTAAATATTTTTAAAAATGGTGTAAGCTGGAATTTAAATAAATTCCAAAAAGGCATGATAAATGGACTATTTTAAATTGTATGAATTCCATAAACTTTATTTTGATGAATGATTGCATCTTGCTGCATGTATGATGATGACTGATGATGCATGTATAAATCAAAGGATGAAAGTGATTTTGTTTGCCATTACATCATGTGCCATGCTGAGTTGAGACCTAAATTGGTAAACATGAATAATGATAAATGAGGAATCTGTTTGTGGCGGATGATAATGCCCTGGGAATATCAAGATGCCCGAGATGGGGGGTGCCGGATGCCCGGAATGTATAGAGATACATGGCCGGATGGCCCTGGGAGTATCAGGATGCCCGGAATGGTTGGGTGCCGGAAGCCTCGGAGGTCTTTGCCCGAGGGGATGCCTCGTGATGCTAGTTGGGATGCGAGATGCCCGGAATGTGGGGGTGCCAGATGCCCGGTGCCCTTAAATGGCTGAATGCCAGAGGTTTTTCTTGCGATGCCAGGATGGGGTGCGAGTGTAAAGTATGGGATGAAATTGATGATCCCGAGAAAGAGTGATGTGGTGATCAAATTGAAAGTTAAAAGTGGAAATTGAATCATGCATATATTACATGATATGATGATGATCACCTATGGCATGATGATATGCACATATGACATGATATGATGATGATCACCTATGGCATGATGATATGCACATATGACATGATATGATGATGATCACCTATGGCATGATGATATGCACACATGACATGATATAATGATAATCACCTATGGCATGATGACATGTGATGGAGATGTATGATGGTATATGCATGGCTTCAAGGTAAGTATGCTTGGATGCATGAGTGACATGTATGATGTTGTAATTGTATTGTATGATGCATTGAGTGATTATTGGATTCCTTTACCTGCTGAGTGGCTGTACTCACCCCTTCGGGGACCAACATTTCAAATTAGCAAGATGCCGCTCTCTGCTGTCACGCGGAGCGTATTTTACGGCCTTCCTTCAAATGTAGAGGTCGAGTGTGTGGAGATCGACTGTCCCACCATTCCTGTACTGACTTTTATTCGAGTGCGCTGTTTAGTTATGTATGACGTGGGCCTGGCTGGGGGCCCTGTTGTCTAGGAGTTTATATCCGTCCATGTTTGTCGAGACGGAGCGATGCGTGGGATGTTGCTGCCGTCACCGCCTGATGCACCGGGATAGGTGTGAGGGCCCGTGCGTGTCAAGTAGGAGCTGGAACTTTTTGGGATAGTTGGTCGACACTAGTGATGGGGGATCTTGTACGTTAGTAGTAGTGGGTCGAGTGTTTCTTTTTGGGTTTATGGCCGAGTGTGGCTTCATGTCCTGGCCTTTCTTTTGATGTACCGACCCAAGGAAACCCATCTTGAAAATATGGAAATAAAGTGTCGTGGCTTTGTCTTTTCTCATGATGATTAGTGGTGTGCAATTGTATCATGGTTGTTGGAGGGGGAGATGAAGATATTATATTTTGCTTAAGCTAATGAGTCGCGCTGGGACCATTTTCAAAAAAAAAATGTGTCTATGATTTATGACACTTCTTCTAAGAGATGTGGCTAGTGTTCCATTAGGTGTAACGCCAGGTGCCTATGGCAACCCTAGGTGGTTCGGGGTGTCACACAGCCCCTCTCGCTTTTAAGCACCGACGCGCATGGCTTTTGCCGTGCCAAATGGCGCCGCCGGCCTAACCCCGACCAAACGCCTCCCGTGCAAGACGCCTTGCCCTCTGTCACCTCTGTGCGTTGTCCTTCTCTCTTCCCCCTTTTTTCTCTAGTGCGAAAGAGGAAGAGAGGAGAGAAAAATGAGAGGACTGGGCGTAGGAAAAACTAAAGAAACTAGGCCCAATGAAAGAGAATGAAAATGAGGGAAGGAGGCAGGGCTGACCCATCCCCGACAGGTCGGCTCTTTTTTTAATAATAATTTTTATAAATAAAAATATGATAATAATATTTTAATTACTTATTCTTTTAAATTTTAACACTAGTAATGCAAATGTTCCTAATGTCTATATGCTATGAAATTTGATGATAATTATTTTTAATTAACCCCTAAAATTTTAGGATGTAGCTCTTCTAACGTGAAGAACTGTCTGAAATGAGTTTTGCCCAGGATCAGCCCATCAGCCCAATTATCAGTTTTAGTGTCCTGGACCATCGAGAGCCACTCCATCTGCCCCCATGCACCACTACCTTAACACCTATTGCAAGATCGAGCCATAGCCTCTCTCCTCTCACACTTCACCCTCTCCTATTTGACGGCATTGTCCTATACCTGACCATTGCTGACACGGCCATCCTCCTATCTAATATGCCTTGTTGATCCGAGTTTCCGACCTTCAGTGTGTGCTCTCTCGCAAAGGCGGTTCAAATTCGGAGTTAGATTTGTTGAGTCGGACGGGAGGAGAGGAGCTCTTGGTCACGTGTGATCTCATGGAGGAATAACTAGGAATCTACCTAGAGCCTACAACTTTTCTACCATTATACAAGGTTGCTACTTTTCCAATCCACTTTATATTTTGGAGGAATTCAGAGGAATTTGTTATTTATTCCACTTCTAGGACATGGGTTTTATTGTGAGTAGACCATATGATGTAGATATACATGAACTTCGTGTCATCTCTTGCATTGGTGGAATTCAATATCTTGTTAAACTTTAATGGTTGAGATAATATGAAACTAGAACCTTGAGAAGAGTTCATTTACCACCACATGGATAACTTGCAAGTGGGACTTTAGGGAAATGTGACTTCAGGAGAATCATTTTCATTTGACAAAGCTTTTACAGAGTTTAAGGGCTGCCTTGGGCTTTCTCGACGTGCTGGCTTTCAAGACTAGTGAAAAATTTCTCTCGAAATTGTCCTCGTTAATCTTTTGTTTTTTCGATTTTACCCTTGGTAACTGTGACACCCCGAATCACCTAGGGTTGCCACAGGCACCTGGCGTTACACCTAATTACATCTCTTAGCCAAAGCGTCGTAATTCATAGACATTTTTTTTTTTAAAACGGTCCCAGCGTGGCTCATTAGCGGAAGCAAATTAAAACATCACCATCTCTCCCCTTACCAACCATGATACAAATACACACCACTAATCATCATGATTTTATAGACAAGCCATGACACTTTATTTACATATATTTTCAAGATGGGACTTCTTTGGGTCAATACATCAAAAGGAAAAGCCAGGACTCAGCCACGTCCGGCCTAAAACCCCAAAAAGAACCCTCGACCCTCTACATCTCATGTGCACAACCCCCATCATCAGTGTCGGCTAACTATCCCAAAAAAAAACCAGCTCCTACTCGTCACGCACGGGCCTCACACCCAATTCGGTGCATTAGGCGGTGGCGATGGCAACATCCCTCTCATCACCCCGTCACGACGAACGTGGATGGAGACGAACTCCTGGACAATCGGGCCCCCAGCTAGGCCTATGTCATACATGACAAAACAACGCACTCATAAATACGTCAATCCAGGCACAGAAGGACAACCGAACTCCTCGCACTCAACCTCGACATCGGATGGTAGACCGTAAAATACACCTCGCATGACGACAGGGAGCGGCATGCTGCTAATCTGAAATGTTGGTCCCCAAAAGGAGTGAGTACAACCACTCAGCAGGTAAAGGAATCTAATAACCACTCAATGCATCATACAAGTCATACATGGATCGCAGGCATTACTTACCTTGAAGCCATGCGCATACTATCATGCATCATCACCACAATCATAACACATACATGTGTATCATCATGTCATACTCATATCATTGTCATCATGCCATTATTATATCACACACATGTCATCATCACCATATACATGACATCATCATACCATACATGTTATCATCATCATATCACACATGTCATCATCATCATGTCATATCATATCATGCATATCATCATGCCATAAGAGATCATCATCATCATGTCATATCATATCATGCATATCATCATGCCATAGGTGATCATCATCATCATGTCATATCATATCATGGATATCATCATCATGGTTAAATTTCCACTTTTAACTTTCAATTTAATCACCATATCATCCTTCCTTGGATCACCAATTTCATCTCATATTTTACACTCGCATCCCATGCGAGAAAAACCTCCGGCATTCAGCCATTCCAGGCCACCGGGCATCCGGCCCCCCACATTCCGAGCATCTCGCATCCCAACTGGCATCACGAGGCATTCCCCTCGGGCAAAGACCTCTGACAGGGCTTCTGGCATTTACACTCCCTGGCCGGGCATCCCGCACCCCAATCCTGGCATCGAGAGGCATTCCCCTCGGGCAAAGACCTCCGACAGGGCTTCCGGCACCCCCAACTTTCCGGGCATCCTGAATCTCCCAGGGTCATCGGGCAATGTATCTCTATACATTCTGGGCATCATCATCCACCACAACCATCTCCTCATTTAACATTATTCATGTTCACCAATTTCGGTCTTAATTTAGCATGGCATATGATGTATTGGCAAATCAACAATCATGTTCAGCATTTGAATTCACACATGCATCTCAATGCATACATCAAGACCTCATCACACACACTACATGGTGCAATTATTTATAAAATAAAATTCATGGAATTTATGCCAATTAAAATAATCCATTTATCATGCCCCTTTTTATTTTTATTTTATTTAAATTCCAGCTTGTGCCATTTTCAAAAATATTAAATTTAATTATTTATATAATCTCAAAAATCATAAAATTAAGGCAAGTGATAAACAAGACAATAGGATGATGATTTCATGTAAAATACATGGCCAAATAAAATTTCACATAATTCCATAAATCACACAAAACAGCATATAATTTTCGGATGAAATCAGAATGCACAGTTTCCGAAGAAATTCGATTAAAATATCCATACGACCTCCAAAAATTACGCAATTTTACCGAGTTATAGCCAAGACATTAAAGTACATTTTTCATGAAGACTTCCATGTCAGATTCTTTTTAGATAAATTTCTACAGTCTCACGAAGCTTCTGGATCCAACACTGAAACGTCCAGTACATGCTTCTCCGAAATACTGATTTTTCACCTACCTATTCTTCTTCTTTTCCTCTGAAATTTGGATATGTTATACATCAAAAATGTTCTCTAAAATTTTCATGAAGAGATCCAAGTCAAATATCCAGAGTATAGTCGTCATTTAGGTCCATGAAGTCTCGGGTGCCTGTAATACATCTCCAGAATTACCGTCTTCAAGATCTAGTCAATTTACTAGGTTATACTTGTTCATTTTACTTAAAATTTTAGTATGTTATATTTTAAGATGTTCCCTACAACTTTCATGAAGAAATCGAAGAGAGATTCTTAGCACAAATCCATCAAAAGGTCAATGAAATCTTTCCAGATCTGAGGTCTCCGTAGGATGAGAGTTTAGCCCATCAAATCTCCATCATGTTCCACCAAATTTTAGTATGTTGTAGTTTAAGATGTTAGCTACAACTTTCATGCAGATATAGAAGCCAAAATAGGACTCTAAACATGCATGCAAACTCACACAACATTCTGACTCAAACTGTTCAAGCGAAAACAGCAACACCACTCAAGAACAAGCCATCCAAGCTTCTGTTTTCCTCTCCTAATCACCCAAAATTCGACATACATGTAACACACACACATGCAAGAGCAGCTAGAGGACTCCAACTTGCCTCTAGACCGAACGGACGACGGCACACGGCAGCGAGCACGGCGGACGGACGGCGACTCCTTCCTCTTCCTCTCGGCTTCTCCTCTCTCGGCCACTCTCTCCCTCTCTCTCGCACAGTATCTCTCTCTCCCTTGGCCGAATGGCTAACTGGCCATTCTCGCTCCTCTCTTCCCTTTTTATCTCCCCCAAACCTCATCATTTGCAATCATGAGATTGCCTTCAATTGGCCAATGCATGAGCTCCTCTTTGCCACTTGGCAAAGCTCATGCATGGGCTTGGGCTTGGGCCTTCTCTTGGGCCTCCTTTGTGGCTGACGGCCACACCTCCTTAGGCCTCAATGGGCCGGTTGACAGCCCCACCGTGGGCTCCTATTGGGCCGACTAGCTTGGCCCACTAAAGCTTAGGCCAATGGGCCTAAGGCCCAACCTAATTAAAATTAAATTTTCCCCTTTTCAAAATTTCTTCTATAAATTTTAAATTTCAAATTCCACATGGCCAAAGTCTTGTGACATTTTATTTAATTCATAAGGTGCATGGCCAAGCATAGATTATCATCATTAATCTATCTAATTTAAAATCTTATGAACATAAGCACAAATAACCTAATCTTAAAAAGAGACTAATGGCTAAAGCATAAACCATAGGTAATTTTATTACCTAATTAGAGGCTTTAACACACCTTATAACTTGACTTTGAATGTTGGGATGCCACAGTAACTATTCATCATCTTCATCTTCTTCCCTTCTCTCTACTGAACATGACCAGTATTTACGCGCAATCATCGGCGAAGGGTAGGCAGTCCGGAGAAGGGTAGGCAGTTCGACGAAGGGTAGGTGGTCTGGCTAGGGTCCAGCGACCCTCCGGCGAGGGTCAACACACGGAGGACGCGGTGCAGCGAGGGTCACAACAACCTAGATTTGGTCGTGTGATCTGGGTCGTGGCGATCAGATGGTGTGGCCTCGGCCACCTCCGCATGGAGGTTGTGGCGCAGTAGGCCGCACGACCATTCGGCGAGGGTTTCCGCGCCGCGTCCTCTGGACGGTGACTCTAGTTGGATGCTTGCCTTTCGTTGCATCGCCTGCCCCTTGCCGGACCACCTACCCTTCGCTAGCGACTGTTAGCTCTTCGTGAGTGGTCGTCAGCCAAGCCCTTGGCTTGCTAACTCTCATTTTTTTTCCTTTTTTTTAATAACAAAAGTCTTTTGCACACTTAATTTGTCCAAACACTATTTTGCTCAAAGATATTTCACAATGGATTTTCACAAATCTGATTTACCAAACACAATTTGCATTTTGAAAAACTCATTTAACTCAAAGGCCTTTACATTTTCTCAAGGACTTTCCCTAAAGGCCTTCCTAAATGCACCCTTTGTCCCTTAAAACAAGCAGCGAAACAGAAAAACAAATCATGGACCTCGCGCTAAATAGACTCTTCAATTGTCCCTCGAGTTTGGAGGTGGACCGCAATAGTTTGTTTCATAGTGATTGAAATGACTATGATGATGACTAGATTGATATTGAGCAGGCCATGCAAGGAAATTTGTGTAGATAGTAACAAAAATGATTGGCGAAATAGGCCTAATGGGCCCACGCCATATTGGGCGGCCAAAGGAGATGGGTGGCCCAAGGGAGGGCCATGGGCTCTTTAAGCCCATTAGGTCATTTGCAAAATCTTGGCAATAAATGCACCCATGTGTGTGAATAGTGTGCAATTTTCGTGAATTGACCAAATTGCCCTCTTATACAACTAAGGACGAAAGGGGCAAGATGGGAAAAAGGGTTGGAAGGGGCACCCTTATGCAGCTAGGGGGATGAAGATGAGGACTACCTAAGCCTATTCTAGTTTAGCCTACCTCCTTAATTCTCATGTACATATCTTCTCCTTAGTGGCCTTGGATTTCTATCGCATAAGCCTTCCTCTTCAAGCAAAATGCTAGATTGAGAGGGATTTGATGTATAAGGCCTTAATGGCAAAATCCAACTCTCATTCTCTCTCCTTTCTTCCCCTTTAGAATCGCCAACCACCCTCACTCTCTCTCACTCTCTCTCTCTCTCTCAATTCTCTCACTTTGCTTCCATTCTCACTTTTTCTCTTCCTTTGTGCTAGCTGACCATCATCTTCTCCATTTCCATCTCCCTCACAAGCTTTTTCCTCATTTTCCCCCTCAATTCCTCATTGGTGACTGTCCACCATCGTTGAACCACCATTCCTATAGCCGAGTCAGACTTTTGGAGCCAAGGAGGCAGCTGTCGAGCCCCTTGACATAGCTCCCTCTCTCCCATTACTCATGGTTTGGTCCTTGCAGAGTTTGTAGGCCGTCTGTTGCTTTATCGACTGCCGTGCTATTGCCCAAGCCACTGACCAGCTCTCACCACCTGATAAGTTATTAATATGTGATAAGTAGCTATGCGATAAGTAGTTATACGATAAGTTATTAAGATGTGATAAGTGAAGTGTGACAAGTTGTTATGATATGTTATAATAGGGTGATAAACGATTATGCGGTGACATGTGGCATGCGATTTGTCGTTGTGATTATTGATACTTGATTTTTAGTCGATGTATCAATTAAGGTGAAAATCAAGATTTAGGTTTTTAATCGCGACAAAGCCTGTTTCTATGCCAAAAATTACTGTCTTTCATTTCTTTCTTTTGGTTTATTGTTCTTAAGCAATTTATTGTTCATTTCCGATAAAAATCTGAAAAGTTTGACAGTTGACTTCCGGGTTAACTTTTTAGTTAACTCTTCGACCAAAAGTCAACCCTAAGTAAATAATTTGATTTTTCACCCAAAAGATGTCATTTAACCGTAATTTCACTTTTATCAAGTCAATTTCTAAAAATTCAAAGATTTGACCAATAAATCAACATTTTAGGAAAAGTCGATTATAGGGTTAATTTTTGGTCAAACCTTGATCAAAAAATTGAAAAAAATAAATAAATTCACAAAAATACTCATTTTAGTGTCAATTTGACTAGTGTGTTGAAAATTTCATAAAATTTGGTTAAGAACCTTGTTTTCTGAATTTTTCGATTTTAGGTTCTAAGTTGGCCAAAAGTCAAATTACTTTCATTGTAGTCATAATTAGACATAGTTTCTTCTTCAATATTTGGTTTAAGAATCATTCTAAATCCGCTCGTATGTTCAATTTCGCAAATTGTCAAGTTAAAACACAAATTGTTGTTTTAAGCCCTAACTAGGGGACTAAAATTGATTCTTCATAACTTGCGAATAGAAGATCATTCTTTACTCGTTTTCTCAAGATAAATCCAAATCAGAAGTTGATTATGAGAAATTCACATAAGAACTTCTAAATTTGAGGAATTTTACTCTTTTCAAGTAAAGAAAGTCAAACAATTGAGCTTCAATTGACAAAATTCAAGTTGATCCATTCAAGCTATAGTTTAATTTCATAAATTTAGGTCCAATTCTAATATTTGGCCTAAATTCGTTCTCGACCCCTAAGCCTGAGTACTTCAATTCAAGGCCAATTTGAATGCATTAAGTGATCTTGTAAATGGGTGATTAGTTATATGGGGCAATTACAACAATAATTCAACTCAATTTCAATTAATTTGCAATTTTACCCAATGAATTGCAAAATTGTTCATTTTAACCCTTTAATCTCAATCCTAGGCACCCATGGCTTTGGCCCATTGTCTTTCTCAATGATTAGTCAATTAAGTCAATAGAAGACCCTTAAAACCGCATCTATAAAGCTTAATTGAATCACAATCGGGCAATTTCCCCTCAAATTAGGTAAGTTTTCCTTTCGATTGATCATTGAGGGACCGAATTGCATAAATTTTGAACCCATAGTGACCATAAGTGTGCAAACTAGCTAGAACTAGACCAAACCAATCAAGAATCGGTCAAACTAGCATGAACCGATTTGACCAATCTAATCGGTTGTCGACGGTGTTGGCCAGTTTAGCCGTTTGCCAGGCGGTTCTAGATCTCTGGTGACTGGTTCCAAGACCTTCATTATGCAAATTTCACTTTTACACCATCAATTTCCTATAATTTTTCAGATTGGTTCACAAATTTGACAAAATTGTATTTTTGACCCATAATTGGACATTTTAACACAATTCTCGATTTTGGCTTGGGTTTTCGCAAATCAAACTTATTAGATTGATTATACGACATCTCAAGATCATAATTAAACCTTTGAAATCAAATTTTGACTGTTGGATTAAAATTTCGATTGTCGAATCGAATTGACGGTCGAGATCGCTCAATTTGAGGGTGATATATATATATATATATACCAATTTTCCCTTCATTTTTTAGGAGGGCCTCATTTCTACACATACACTCTCTATCTTCAAATATTTCTCTCTCTTCTCTGGTTTTCCCACCTCTCTCTTCTCTCTTTTCTCTCTCAACTGAATCAGCCCTTTGCTGGAATCATGCTGGCGGCCGAGTGGCCACTGATCAGCCCCCTTAGCAGCCATCTCCCCATGCTCAATCTTCCTCAGGCAATCACAAGTAGGCTTAACCTTGGTCGGAACTATTCTGATCAGGTAAAGCTCCATCATTACTGACCTGGTCCACTCTTGGATCGGTTGTGATTTCCAAAAGATCGGTGACCGATGGCTATCAAGCCAATGCCGGACCAAGTCCAACCCCATTCCAGCTTTATCCTTGACCTCTTGCTGGTCAAGGATTTCCCAATCAACCACAGGAATAGTTTCGGTGGCCTGATCTATACCGACGGCTTAAAGATTGGTTCAATCGGACTAATCTCGTCTTTAGCTCGAACGGGCGGTCGACGGAGGACTAGTTGCCATTGGATCCGATCTGATTTGGTCCTAAACCTATTCTCGACCAAGGCATGGTTGGGATCAAGAAGATCAGTTGCCGGATCATCTCTGATGACTCTTATTCCTACCGGTGCCTAAACTGGTCCATCTTTGGACCGGTTTTTGCTGAATACTCAAGCCAGCGGTCTATTGGATCCTGAGCTAGTTCCGAGGTGATCTAATGTGCATCCTTAGGGTTTGATCAATGCTTCGGTGAATTCTTCATCCGATTGCAGATCGAAACCAACAAAAATCGCATAAAAGGCAACTTCTAAAGCTAGAATCCCATGAAGTGAGGTTGGATCATCCAACTAGGGCTAGGGTTCACCTTTAGATCGATGAAATAGTTCTAAGTCGCTAAATCTAAAGATTATATGCTTATTGATGATTTGCAAAAGTTTGAATGTGATTGATTGAATGATCATGGATGATTGAACTTGATTGGCTTCAAATCTATGAATTTCGTATCTCTGGATTAGGTTGTTGTTTTGACTAAAAGTTGTTTGTCATTGTTTGGTGAATATCCCATAATTTTTTTTGGAATTTTGAGACAGATTTAGCTATGTCGAAAACACTTAGATCTGAGCTAAGGTCAATCTGCCCCATTTTGGTTTGAGATGAATTTAGGTAGATATGAATATGAAATTGACCTTGTTCAACCTCAAGACCTTCATGATGAATGAACTACATGTTGTATGTGTTTAATTGATGCAAAATTTGCAAAGTTTTGATTTTGTTTAGTGCATCAATTGCATGTATCAATGTTAAAAGTGTTGCAGTAACATAAAAATTGAAGATGCATGTCTGTTTTATCATTTTTGTCACGACTTGCATGATCTCAATTTGGTTTCAGGTTCTCAACGAAAAATATTCTCATCATGTGTTTTGCATGTGAGATTTTTCGTCAGATTTTTACATGATCTTAGGTGAACAAAATCATGCTTGTTCTATAAGGTTAGAATGAGATCTTATGACGTATATGTTTTGCCATGCCTGTTTGAGTCTTTTAGAGATCAAATCTTGCAATAATGCTTTTTTGACATTTGAATGACATATTACAAGCTTTGTGTACATATTTAGGTCATTACATTTGAGTGTCATTGTCACGACCTCCTTTTTTTTAGTCCGGGGGAAAAGAAAGAAGGTTTAGGGGTATTTGCCTAAAGAGGTGGACCAATGGCCCTAGATTAGGCGCGGGCTCTCCCAAGCCCATACCTCGTGCGACGTTGGATTCATTTTTTAGTTCTTAACAACCTATGTAATTCTAGGAGTTGCCACTAGCCTATTGGGGTCGGCTAGAAACCAATCAAGACACGGGAGTGTTGTCTCGATTCCTACGCAACCAAAGATTTCTAGGAATGGGGACTTGTTTACGCCAATGTTTCTATTAGCGCCCTTGTGGTACCACTAACTTGGAAGGTTGTTTATCTAAATGACCACACAATCTTGATTACCAATTATAATCTTTATGAAACCACTAAGTGTCCATGCAAAATGTTTTTGTAGTTTTTTTTTTAATGTCTAGACTAATCCTAACATAATTTAGAAGAGAAATTTACACTCAAATTAATCAAAAGCGGCGTGTAAGTAAACATCCAAGAAATTGAAATGGCTTGAAAATAAACGCGAAAGGTAAACCCGATATAAGTCGGGCAAAATAATATTACATGGCCTTGTTATCACGCCCGAGACAAGACCCCTTGAGCAAAATGAGAATTCAAATATGCATGAAATTACTCTATATGCATGAAATTACTTTAAATAGTTTTAATCTACGCAAAATGAATTATTTACAAAATGGTTATAAAATACCAAAATATTATTAAATTAGGAAAATGACATTTTAAAATTAGGAAAATTTCATATATGTCATTTCTATCCTAATTTGATGCTATCTAAATTTTTTTGATATTTTTGAAATTTTCATATTTTTTCTTTTTTTTTAAAACTTATTTATTTAAAAAAAATTAATAATAATTCCTTAAACCAATCTATGCTAACATGGAGTAAAACAGCACAAAAATATCACAATAATCAAGCTCAAATTGACCGTTTCAAGATCGAAGCTTAGTTTGGACATTTTGTCGAACACTTGGTGTGCATTAAACTAACCCCAATAGCCTCCTCGAGCCATGTTTGCAGCCTTCAATCTCCACTCATAAGCAATCTTATGTGGAACTAAAATATCAAGGCTATACTACCACATGCAAAGAATAATATTAGATAGAGATCATAGCTTAAAACACACTAGAACCAAGCTAAAATAGTCATCAAATATGCGGGTTTGAGCTAATTTGCAAATTTGGGTTTGAACCCAAGTCAAGCAAACAAGTTGAATGCCCATATTCAAGCCCCAACACTCATCACATACAAGATCTAAGGGAAACACTACTTCATCCGAATGAAAGTTGGTAACATGAGCTTTCAAATGCAACAAAAATAATAGAGAATGACCCACCGAACATCATCAAAACGACATCTCCAAGAAGCACACATGCAAAAATCTTGAAGAGATTTCAACACCTAGAAAAATTCCAGTCTCAAAACCAGTTTTTGGACTAGTTTTCCTCTTGATTTTCACTATTAAAACATGTTCAAGCTCGAATGAAAATACATCTAGGGTACTTACCTTGCTTCCTAGTTTCTTTTGCAAGTGGTTCTCGGCCAAGAAAGCCGAGAAATTATCCTCGGGGGCCCGTGGAAGTTGGCTTCATCGACTGGAAATGAGATATGCAAAGAAAGAAACTAATAACGAAGGTTTTCGTTGTTTTCCAAAATTAGACTTTCAGACCTTCTTTGTTGGCCAAGTTAAAATCAACTCAAACTATATGTATTCTAGTTTGGATTTTAAGTCATGGATTTCCTCATTTGTCTCTTACTTTTCCCAAAACACTCGTTTTTCCTCAATCGTGACCTACCGGGCTCAACACTTTAGAAAAATCCTAGGACTCCCTTGGCCCGCCAGAGGGTATCTTTTTGGGAGCTTTAGGAGGTCTTTCCGATCTCCATTTTTTACGTGTGATCTATGGTTGGAAGGTCTTTGAGTGAAGTTTCACTCTCTAGTTGAAGGTTTTGGCTACTTTTGGTCACAGGTGTGTGAAAATCTCACTTTTTCTCTCTGAGGGTCGGTTTGGAATTTCTGGGTTTTGCTTTTCTAGAGTTGCTTCTGAAGGTGTCTTTGGGGAACGATTCCAAGCTCTCCCCTCTCTCCCTCGTCTCTTTTCGCTCATCCTCCGAAAGAGCTCCCTTCGTAGATCTTATCGTCTGAATTCGAGGATTATTGGTCTGTATTTTGTCCACCTACCAAGCCTGTCAACAGGGCTACTTCACCCACTCTTTGACTTAGTCAATTTTTTCACTTCTACAGCTGTTGAGTGTCCAGATTTGGTGCGATTTTCCCGTGCCTTCAGTAGCTTATCTTTGACCAATGTTTGTCCACTTGCAGTACCAATGATGGTCTTCCATCACGTGCAGATATCGGGCTGGTTGAGCAGCTGAGGAGGATATGGTGGGGCCACCAAGTTGCTTACTCAGCAACTCCGAATTGAGACCAACTCGTGGACTGAGTTTTGGCTGCTGATTTGAATGCTTTAATCATCAATTTGGCTGCGGTTTTTGATCAATTAGCAAGCTCATATATAGTAGTTTAAGATCTCGACCAGATTTTGCAATTGTGCCCACCTAATTTTGCAAGAAAGTCCCTCAAAGTTAGCCATTTTCTTATCTGAAAATACCAAATTCAAGGCAAATTTAGTCATTTTGTCCCAATTTGATTGATCGACTCGGCCCAAGCTCAATTTCAACTTAATTTTTGACCAAGATGATGATTTAAGGGTTCGGGCGAAATTTTGCGAAATTTGCAAATTGATCCCTCAACTTTTGAAAATTGCATTTTGGCCCCAACTTGTTATTTTAATTCCAATCTAACCTCCTAGGCTTGGCTAGTCACATTTAGATCATTGGCCCCAACTTGCTTCTTTTTTTTTTTTAAGGAAAAACATATTCCATTTAAAACACTATATTAAACACCTAGATAATCTATATGCAGGAATTTGACATTAAATATTTTTGGGCAAAAATTTAGGTGTCAAAGTCATCTCGCATGTTAAATTTGTGTCACGAAAGTGATTATTACACTTAAAAACCTCCAAGCATGTCATTATGAATCTTGAATCATCTCGTATTGTCATTGAATTATATGACATTTTCACATGCCAATTTAGGGTTAGATGATTACCCAAATTATTTATTGTATATGATTCTAAGTCGTGTGTGATTTTTTATGCCTTTTGAGCATTACTTGAATGATTTTGAGGTCTAAATGATGTACGCTTATGTTTTGGTTTTTAATTACTGATATGCACAATTTTAGAAACCATGGTCTTAGAACACACCAAGTTGACCTTGTTTAGACAGGAGCACTTTTAGGAAGTTATAAAGTACACCTAGAGCTTCATAATGCCATTGGTTTCATGTCAATTGCCCATTGTTCAGTCCATTTTCCATTTTCCCTAATATAGGATAGAATCTGAACCTATGGTCAAAATTCGGACCCCTGTTTTTTACTCCTGTTTGAACAGACATTTACTATTTTTGTACCACTTTTTTCTGTAAGGATTCTTGATTTAGTCTCTTAATGAAGTTTGTTTTCCATTATTGGCTATGTTGTGTGAAAATTTCATAATTTTTAAACTTCATTTGTAGGTTAAATCTCGGTAATAATGACCGAGTGTTTTGCTATTTTGACAATTTCCTGATGCATTGTAGCTTGTTATCTGATTTTAAAAAATCATGCCTAGCTCATTTAGGCAAACTTTATTCATGAAAGTTGTTCTTTATCATGTCATGCATGTTAGGAAATTTTTCATGAATAGATTGTCAATGGGTACCATCAATTTTGCTGATTTGTCATGCTTGGTCTGAAATTTCCTGACATGAATTTATTGTTGTAATTGTTTAGCTAAACCACTTAGGTTGGTTTGCGCATGAAATTAGGTCATGTCATCTTCATGAAAGTTGTTCTAAAATGCCTTGATTTTCATTGTCAAATAACTTTTAGTAAATTGGCCTTCTAAATCATATCTTGAAATCACTTTGGTACATGTGATGTTTCTGAAAATAATTTCTTAGAAATTCTTTTTCAAAGCTTGATTTGGTTTAAGTAAAGGTCATAGTTTATGCCATATTCAAAATGTCTGCGATGCTTGCTGTAACATCTCGATTTTCGGCCCCATGAGAAATAGCTATAAGTTCGGTGTGCCAACGATAAGAATTGCTCATGGATCGTTCCGAGGATCGACCATGGACTAATTGGCTCGACTAGAAGGGAGGTAAAGGATTGGTCATGGATTGATCAAGGGATCAGTTGTGAACCAATCCACTGACCATGCAAGTGGACCCGAGCCATAAGGGTTGATTGTTGGAAGGTCACATACCACCACGGATTGATGGATGATCATGGATCGATCCAGAACAATCATGTTCTGGTCGTGGGTGATTTTGCTCGGTTATGTACCGACCGTGGATGACCATGAGTCGATTCGGCGTGATTGTGCATTGGTCACGGATCGACTGCTCTCATGCAACCACATAACAACCAAGAGCTGGATTAGGTATGCTTGACCATGGACTAGTCATGGACTGGCCATGGACCGGCCATGGACCCCTTATGATGGATCTTGGATCTGACTAGGAACCCTGCTATATGCTAAGTTATGTGCCCTAGATTACCCCAAGCTCCAAGTCGGCCACGAACTCGGTATGTATGGTTAGAGTCGATCCAAGGGCCGGCCATTAAGCCACACCTTAGGCCACCAATTTAGCCAAAGTAGGCACTTTGCCTACAATAACTACATTGAGGATGGCTTGGCCACAAACACCGGATGTGTCAAAATGGTCGTTTAGGGATGTACACGAAAAGCCCTTGCCCGATCCTAGTTGCATTTCTAATGGCCCATTTCCCATGGTTGCTATATTGCTTGGAAATTGACAATATGGAACCTTCTAGAATATCCTAGGTTCTTCTTGAAGAAGGATGACTTACCGCTTTAGATAGATATTTCTAGATTTGGTAATAATTACCAAAAATCCACCATTGGGAATTAAGTAATGGACTCTTGGACAAGTGGACTAATTAAGAGAAGACATAATAGAAGATTTTATAATACCTCTTTAAATGCAAGGATGAGTCACCTCGCTTAGGTGTTCCTTGAAGATTTGGTAATGATTACCCAAGATTTTTCCATGGAGAAGAAGCAAAGGACTCAAGATCTTAAGTGGACCAATTAAAAGGGAACTTGGTGGAATATTCTAGAGGGCAAAACATAGAAAACAAGTTATATAATTCAGGCATGTGCTAAATATTCAAATCTCATGATTAACCAAATCTAGGCATTTAATGAGAATGACGAGTCATTAGCTTAGGTGTCCACCTGAAAATTTTGTAATGATGGCCAAAAAAATTTACCTTGAAGAAGAAGTTGGTGACTCATTAGCTTAGGTCTCCATGGAAGATATGGTCATCATTACCATAAAATTTTCCTTGGAAAACAAATAGACTAAGTCATGATGGCATGGAATAGGTGGTCTAATAAGAAGATGACAAGTGTTCTCTTAGGACCCTAAGCATGCCACTTTGCAAATTAGGCTTGCCACCTCAATGTTATAGCCATGTGACTTCAAGAAAATGATTGGGCCACATGGAAAGGTAATGATAAGGTTTGAGCCTATAAATAAGGGAACCGCCCATTCATTCTAACTTGAACCGTACTCTCATCTATTGCTTTTTACACGCCATTTTCCCCCTTTCTCTTGGCCTTGCACCATTGCCCCTCATCAAGTCACTCAAGCTCGTTCTAAAGGTTCATCCAAGTAAGTAAGATCCCTATTTCTTCTCTAGGGCAGTAGACTCCATTGTTGAGTCTAGCTAGGTGCTCATCCATCAAGCCGTGGGTAGAATGTTGGATTTTTTATATGGTTTTGTTCATATTTGTGCTTGAACATGTGCTTAGGTTGTTCACACCTAAAATGAGGTTGAAGTTAGCTTGGGTTGAGTTTTATTCAAGGTGAGGTCGCTTAAGGCCACAAGGCCTTAGATCGGCATTAAAGCATGCCGCTTCTAAGCCTCGTTCGGTGCGGGATTGCCCAAGGCCCCGCAAGCTTTTAAATCGGCATTGAGGCATGCTAGTTCTAAATCTTGATCGGTATGGGGATCACCCAAGCCCATGAGGTTGTGATAAGGCACTAAAGCATGTTGATTTTATGCCTTGGTTGGTGCGGGGACTTTGTGCTTAGCATTTGAATCAAGCCATGACCCAAGGGTCATTCATGGCATGAAGTGTGTTCATGTCGGGTTGAAGTAGAGGTCCGTCAAGCTTAGGATCTGCATGAAGGCGAGGTATACCTAAGCCTCAAGGTCTTGGATTGGCATTGAGGTATGCCATTTCTGAGTCTTGTTCAGTGTGGGGATTGAAGCTATGTGTTCGGCTCAAGTTACAGACTAAGGGTTGTTCTCGATATGTTGTATAGTGCAATATTAGGATTCATGGCGTACATATATGAATGAGCACGCCTTCGAGTGAGGTATGAGTCGGCTAAGAAGAAATAATAAGAATCGGTTTGTGTGATGCACTTGTGTGTGCACATAAAGAGGAAAAAAAGCTCATCACCACACAACATTGGCGATAATGCCTCGTTCATTGAATAGGATGTCTTGGTTGAGTCAAGATGCCCTGGTTGAGCCATAATGCTTGGGTTTTGAACCTGGAAGTCTCAAGAAGCTAGCCCTGAGAAGCCTCGATCAAGCCAAGATGCCCTGATTGAGCCATGAAGCCTAACAAGAAGCTGGAAGCCTTGGTCAAGCCAAGAGGGCATGGTTGAGCTAGGATGACGCTAAATGAATTTACATGAGTGCTAATTATGCATAAGTATAATATGTTGATGTATTCATTGTTAAGCTAAAGGTAAGCATGCATTGAAGTATGCTGTTATGAATATTTGAATGTATTTGAGATGTAGCAATAAGTTTGCTATTGATCTGCCATTGACACTATTTGCTAGTATTGTACTTTCTAGGCTTTGATGATGAGATGTTTTCCTAGTAGAGAACTCGAAATTTTACTTACTAAGTTTTCCAAAACTCACTCCTTCAACTTTCCCTTACTAGATTGTCTTAGAAGCAGTACGATGGAGTGTACCCTAGTGACTCAAGTGTGTCTTGTTTAGCTCGGACATCCTTTTGTTTGAGCAAGTCATACATATTACTCCAATCCACTATTGGCTTTCAACCACTCGCGAGCATCAGTAGGGTAGTATCAACATTCGAACATGCCTAACATCAATTCTTTCGGAACCATTTTAGAATCAAGTTGGATTAATAATTGCTATCGATTTGATCTATTCAACTTGTGATCTTTTTGTTTTTGGCTAAAAATGCATTTGTCAACTAGCCGGATTGTAGAAAACATTGCCTATTAGACAAGTTTTCTTCATATCTGATATGCTTTTGGAAATATTGTGAGCATTGATCCTCATTACCTTTCCTCTTCACATTCCCAGTGAATAATCTTGAACATTCTACTCTCATCGCCAAGACGACATGTCGTTTTAGGCTATTTTAAACACCTCGTGGCCTTCCAACTTTCCCTCCTCACCCGCCTTCAATGGAAGCCAGAGAAGAAGTTCACCTCCTTCAACCGCCGCTGCCAACCTCTCCAGCTCATGAAGCCCTTCTTAGAGCGGGCCCTCGCCTCTGCCTCCTCTGACAAGCTCACGCCCACGTCGTTGTCTCCGGATCACACTGCTCTCTGTCCCTCCTCACCAAGCTCATCAACCTCGCTTGCGCCGCCAGCACAATTGGCTATGCGTGCCGGGTTATCGTCATCGTGCCTGGGCCTTACTCGTTCCTCTTCAATTCCCTCATCAAGTCCTGCTCCAAGTTTGGCTTCCCCAATGATGCGGTCGCGTTCTATCGCTGCTCGCTGCTCGAAGGCATTCCCCCTAGTAATTACACTTTCACGTCCGTTATCAAGGCTTGCGTGGACTTGTCAGCTTCGAGGCTCGATAGAGGCGTCCATGCCCATGCTTTGGCTTGTGGGTTTGGGTCGGATCCTTATGTTCAATCGGCTTTAGTCACTTTTTATGCGAAGTCGGGTCATTTGAATGTTGCCCGCCAGGTGTTCGATAAAGTGGGGGACAGAATAGTTGTTACATGGAATTCGATGATTTCCGGGTACGAGCAGAATGGGTCTACTAAGGAGGCAATTGAATTGTTTGATCATATGAGGGAATCGGGTATTGAGCCAGATTCGACTACGTTTGTGGGCGTTTTGGCTGCTTGTGCTAACGGGAGCATTGAGTTTGGGGAGTTGGGTGCATGAGTATGTTATGAACAATGGGTTTGATTTGAATGTCGTGTTAGGCACTTCTCCGATCAATATGTATGCTAGGTGCGGAAATGTTAGCAAGTCGAGAAGTTTTTGATTCAAAAAGAGGGAAAGAAATGTTATTGCTTGGACTGCTATGATATCGCATATCGACAAATGGATATGGAAACCAAGTAGTCAAGCTTATTTGAGCAAATGCGACTCAGAGGCCCATGGCCTAACAAAATCACTTTTGTTGCGGTTCTCTCTCGCATGTGTTCATGCCTAGGTGGTTGACATGGGACGCATGCATTTGCAAGCATGAAGAAAGAATATGATGTAGAGCCAGGACTAGAACACTATGTATGTGTCACAGCCCAAAAGAAGGCCGATCCGAGAGGTTCTCAAAGGGCAATCGTGACTCACTCGTGAACCTCCTGCTCTCACTCGGATTCCCACCGAGCCTTCTCCCCGAATCTTCCTGGGGCGGGTGAAACCGTCATTGAGTCATATTCTAGATTTATGTTCCGTTATTTATGTCAATAGACGGTAGTTGACATTATGTCGCTAGTTGAGGCGGTGCGATCTCGCCTATCGGATGAAAAGTAGGTCAACGGATGTAATCTGAGGCCCTCAACTATAAAAAGGGGTGTCCTCCCTTATTTGTAATCATCCAATCTATTTCAGAAATATCAAAGCTTTCCTTTACTTCCAAGAGCTCATCTCTCTTACTTTCTCTCTGAACGATCCGGGTAAATGAGCGGGTAGGCGTTCGATCGAGCAAGGCTTGGCTTGAGTGATCCAAAGTTGCCCGAGTCGCCGCGCGGTCACGATCCCAATCGATCAGCCCATGACAAGTGGTATCAAAGCAAAAGAGAGATCCGTTCGAAAGACCAAGGAGCGCCAACTGTTTGAAGGAATGTCGAGCCAAGAAGCTATTATGGATGGAGAGGCCGTGCAAGTCAAGGAGACCCGTGGCCGAGCAAAGAAGAGAGACACCTCGATGGACATCGTAGCTGCATTCGATGAGAAGATCGGGAAGGTTTGGAGCGCCGTGCTCGAACTCATGGAAGGTTGTGCGAGACCGGATCATGGAGGTTAAGAGTTCGCTCCGTGAAGACTTCACGACCGGCCTCAATGAAACTACTGCGCCATTGCATGACAAGGACGAAGCCCTTGAAGCATCGATCGATGTGTTGAAGGAGTGCGTCCAAGTGATCGAGGAAGAAGCTCCGCGTGACGAGGTCGAAGCCATGAAGGCCGAGATCCAAGAGCTCAAGACCGAGCTCGCCTTATGCAAGCTAAGCATCACCAACGATGCTGTGCCTACCCAAGCGGTGCCCAAAATTGAGGTGCCGAAGCCGAAAGAGTTCAAAGGCGAATGATCCGCCAAGGAGGTGGACAACTTTTCTGAGCATGGAGCAATACTTCGGCACCGTCAACATACACGACGAGTCGACCAAGGTACGAACCGCTTCCATGTTCCTGTCTGATAGGACGATGCTTTGGTGGCTCAATAGGCGTGATGAGGTTAGACGCGGCGCCGATCGTGTGTGCACATGGGACGACTTCGTGAGAGAGTTCCAGGACTACTTTTTCGCCGAGTTCACTCAGCAAGAAGCCCGTAGCAAGCTCCATCGCATCGAGCAAAGAGGTGCAATCCGAGAGTACGTGAAGGAGTTCACGGAGCTCAAACTCCAAATTCGCAACCTAAGCGAAGAGGAGGCTCTCGGAGCGTTCATGGATGGGTTAAAGCCATGGGCACTTCTCGAGCTCAAGAGACGGGACGTGAGTCGTCTTGCGCGAGCGCTAAGTGTGGCCGAGTCGCTCATCGACCTCACTAAGACCGAACCAAGGAGTCGACCGAGGGACTGGAGGTCGGATCAACCTTGCGAGGATGAAGCATGAAGCACTCCCCCGGGTGCGCATGATCAAGGCGGCCGAGCCAAAACATGGGGAGAAGGAACTTCCAAACCATCCTTCCAAAGGGTCGACCACCGACGGACTACGCGAGTAGGTTTGATCAACTCCCGCCTTCTCCTTGCTTCATTTGCCAAGGTCCACACTGGACCCAAAAATGCCCGAAGAAGGGTCGAATCAACGCCCTCCTCGCCATTGAGGAAGAAAAGGAGGAGCCCAAAGAAGATAAGTAGCAGATCCGGATTGGAGCCATGAGGATGATCAACTCGGTCCAAGCCCAATCACCGACCAAAGAAGAAGGAATCGCACCGAACACAAACATGTTCTTTGTGGAGGTCGAAGTGTGCAGCCGAACGCTTTATGCTTTGGTCGACACTGGCGTGTCCAACATGTTCATGTCAACCGAGGTTGCAAAGGCCTTGGGACTTCACGTGGAACCATTCGGGAAGTCGTACAAGCCCATCAATTCGGGCAACTTCCATGGCGTAGGAGCAACTCTCGACGTAGACGTCAAGATTGGCGGATAAAAAGGCAAGATGGCATTCGAGGTAATCCCTCTTGACAATTACGATCTCATTCTTGGCATGCAATTCTTCGAAAGTGTGGGAGCTATGATCGAGCATGAGGACTAAGTGCATGATGATTCTCGACCAAAAGTGTCTCGAATGATCCCCATGATCAAGGGGTGGTCGACACCAAGACCATCGCGTCGATCCGACGCCTCGACAAGAGCTTGAAGGCTGTGATGCATCAACAAGCTGTCCAAGGTGAAGCCAAAGGTCAAGTTGGATCCTACCCCAACACAGGCCATGCCCATCCAAGCGCTCTTCCTCGAGGTTGAGTGCGCGCCGCATGCTCCGTCCAAGCTGAAGACCGAGCCGCATGCCAAGTCCGACTTCATCATAGAAGGTTGTGGCCCCTTGTTCATGAGCATCCGAGGGAAGCAAAACAAGAACAAGAGAGCCCGTGCCAAAGCCCGTGCTCGTGCCAAGAAGGCCAATCGTCAAGTTGTGAGCGACGAGGGCGTCACTTGAATGAGTGGGGGAGAATGTCACGGCCCGAAAGAAGGCCGATCCGAGAGGTTCTCAAAGGGCAATCGCGACTCACTCGTGAACCTCCTGCTTTCACTCGGATTCCCATCGAGCCTTCTCCTCGAATCTTCCTGGGGCGGGCAAAACCGTCATTGAGTCATATTCTAGATTTCTATTCCGTTATTTATGTCGGTAGACGGTAGTTGACATTATGTCGGTAGTTGAGGCGGTGCGATCTCGCTTGTCGGATGAAAAGTAGGCCAACGGATGTAATCCGAGGCCCTCAACTATAAAAAGGGGTGTACTCCCTCATTTGTAATCATCCAATCCATTTCAGAAATATCAAAGCTTTCCTTTCCTTCCAAGAGCTCCTCTCTCTTACTTTCTCTCTCAACGATCCGGGTAAACGAGCGGTAGGCGTTCGATCGAGCAAGGCTTGGTTTGGGTGATCCAAAGTTGCCCGAGTCGCCGCACGGTCACGATCCCAATCGATCGGCCCGTGACATATGCATGGTTGATATGCTTGGGCGAGCGGGATTTCTTGACGAAGCTTATGAGTTCTTTGAAAAAAGAAATTCCTATGGGAGCCTCACCGGTTGTGTGGACTGCTATGCTTGGGGCTTGCAAGATGCATAAGAATTTTGACTTGGGAGTAAGTGTTGCCGAACATCTCTTAGATAGTGAACCAGATAATCCAGGTTACTATGTCATGCTTTCTAACATATATGCCTTGGCTGGTCGAAGTGACAGAGTGCAAAGAGTTAGAAACATGATGATACAGAGGGGCTGAAGAAGCAAGTTGGTTATAGCATTATAGAAGTTGATGGAAAGACATATATGTTTAGCATGGGCGACAAGTCTCATCCTGCAACAAATATTATATATGAGTATTTGGATGAGTTGATGTTGAGATGTACCCAGGCTGGTTATGTACCATTGGCTGATTCATTGATGCATGAGTTAGAAGGGGAGGAAAGGGAATATGCACTTAGATTTCATAGTGAGAAGCTTGCTGTAGCATTTGGACTACTCAAAACTAGCCATGGCATGACCGTCACGGTTGTGAAAAATCTACGCATGTGTGAAGACTGTCACTTAGCATTTAAGTACATTTCAGTGGTTGCCAACAGGGAAATTGTTGTTAGAGACAAGCTCCGGTTTCACCGTTTTAAGGATGGGTCATGTTCATGTTTAGAATTCTGGTGATGTGGTCTACACTGAAGCTGGGTGTCATTTGATTACTGTGACTTGTTGTGGTATGGTGAAAATCCACCTTTGAGGGTGTACAGAAGCTGAATGCAGGAATAATCTTCACATGCAATTGAGAGAGAGGTTTGCCCTTGCTATCTTGCTGAATACTGCTAAATGGTTGTTACAGGTTATAATTTAATTTTAGACTTCTTCCAAAGAGAGATGTGAAGACGGGGCTGTTATACTGGTGATATGTATAACTATTCCGAAGCAAGAACATCCCACACTGAAAAATGATGGATACATTAAAGAAGGTCCCTCTCGTTAGGCATGGCCTCAGCTTTTGGACTGAAGAAAGCTGAGTCCAGGTTTCTGTGTTATCTGCATGAGTTTTCAAATAGTTAATCAGGTGCCCTCATTGGGACTAAGATTGCCTAGAGAACCAGCTCCATGGCAGACCTCTCTGAAATCTGCTGTCACAGTTTCTTTTTTTAGTCGAGGCATGCTCAACCGTATAGGATAGCCAAGCAGAATTCAAGATCACATATGAATGAAATGGATGAGAATTACATGCAATGAGACTCAAGTAAAAAGAGATCACTTTATAAGTGATTGAGTGCTGCAAATGTTTTCTGCTTCGCGGCTTTGTTTTTCGAGTTGACATGGCCGGTTGCATCTTCTCATGCACATTACTTGCTTGAAACCTCTGGGGAAGCATGCGACAGCCTCCAATCCGCTGCTGCAGATAAATGGGGAGGACGAACAGAAAAACCAACACAAGGGACAATGATATCCCAAATAGTGCAGGAGATATTCACCGTGGTGCAGTAGCATGTACACTAAGTCAAGGTGTCCAGTGTAATATGGGCTTCATAAAGACGGCAAGCGCGGGGTAGCGAACTCACTGTAATGACGCTGATGTAAAAGGAAGGAGACAGAACCTTCTCCGCTGAGTTAACGTCAAGCAGTATCTGGCATAGCAGAAAACCGTCCAGGATCAGACTGGACATGGAGTTTCTGGAAACAAGATAATTGTGACTTCTCAAAAGACGCTCCTCATGAGCAAGTCAACCTGTACTTAAGATAAGTTGCCATACTTTCATACCCTTCACAAGCTTTGGTCCGGTACATTGAAGACCTAGACAATCTTTAAAAAAAAGAATGGCTGCTTTTTAGAGTGCTAAAGCTAGGCCCGTCAAATGGACAGGTTGGGTGGGGCTGAAATGATCCGACTCAATTTGACTTATTTGTTTTGACCCATTTTCATATGAAATGTAAATTTAACGATGCATATTTGATCTGGCTTGCGCCAGACTAGGGATCCTTTTTGTTTAGGCGATTTTTCTTATTAATTTTTCACCTTTAAATAATGAATGGTTCTATAGATCAGCTTGTCAAGTTGTCAGGGAGCTTGGCGGTCAAGTTATATGGACAAGAGTGTGAAGGTAGTGGTGAAAGTTTGGCTCAGGCCATTCATTAATCATGAAGTGGGTTCCAGCTTTGGATTAGGGATTAAATATAGACGGATTCCAAGCATCCATAAATCTTGAAATGTGAAGTCATCTTTTACCTTTCGTGAAATGTTACCATGAAGGGAGAACTTCAAGCAGTTATGGGTTGGGGTTGAGGTCAAGCCCATAATAGCGCGGATTGAGTCCAAAACCCAACGGACTTTGTCTCGTCCACAAGTAGGTTGAGCAACCATGTCATCTCAACTAGGTTGGAGCCCAAGGCCCTCTCATGTGAATATGGATAAGGGGTGATTGGTTCCTGGTTGTTCCTATTACTGGGAACCGGAACGGACCATTGTCATACCGCACCCAAATACCTCTGACCAAATCCTGAACCAATTACTCTAATGAAGGCAGCAGTTGTATGATTAGCAACAGCCTTGGCTAGCATAGTTTTGCCTGTCCGTGGTGGACCATAGAGCAGCACACCTCGCGGTGGATCAATACCGATTTGTCTGTATAGTTCATGATGAGTAAGGGGCAATTCCACTGCTTCACGAGTCTCTTGCTTCTAATGTCGCATCCTTCAATGTCCTGGAAAAAAAAATTATCGTAAGGGGGGAAAAGCGCTCGGTGGTGTATGTATCAACCTACTAGAGATTTGGCAAAATGCATCTATAGCACTGCTAAACTCGTAGCTTAACCAAAAGTCATATAGCTACTACAATAAGGTGATTTGAAACATTTTGGCAAGTAACGT
This sequence comes from Eucalyptus globulus, assembly GCA_014182545.1. Taxonomy (NCBI): domain Eukaryota; kingdom Viridiplantae; phylum Streptophyta; class Magnoliopsida; order Myrtales; family Myrtaceae; genus Eucalyptus; species Eucalyptus globulus. The sequence goes on from CM024721.1 coordinate 43,908,636, forward strand.
ACTGGTTTGTCGGAGTTTTAGCTGCTTGTGCGCAGTTTGGAGCATTGAGTTTGGGGAGTTGGATGCATGAGTATATTATGGACAATGGGTTTGATATGAATATTGTGTTAGGCACTTCGTTAATCAATATGTATGCTAGGTGTGGAATTGTTACCAAGTCGAGGAAGTTTTGATTCGATGAGGGAAAGAAATGTTATTGCTTGGACAGCTATGATATTGGCATATGCGCCACCGAGCAGTTGAACTATTTGACCAAATGCAACTCCGAGGCCCATGCCCTAACAAAATCACTTTCATGGTGGTTCTCTCTACATGTACAAGAATATGTTTGAAGCACTATGAGACATCAATTATTTATTTTCTTTTTGGGATTGTAGCAGTTATGTTATCTCTAACAAGTGCATAATTAGAGCTCACAAGTGTAGGTGTATTCACTGATTGTAGTCTTTATGCTAGTATGAATTGTTTCTAAAGTAGATGAATGTTGAATATCTTATATTCTTGATAGAACATTATCAAGCCCATCATATCCGAGTGAACATGATATGTTGTGATGGTTCGTCTATGATGGGAGATGTTCAAGAGGCACCAATTCACCCATGATAGGATGTGTTTAAGAGGCACCCTTTAAAGATGTGCGAATGGTTGTCTCTTAAGAGAAGTTAAGATAACTTCCTCAAAATGCAATCAATAACAAGAAGACAATCGACGTTAATACTAAGGAATAAGAATATTTTCCTTGTGACTATATTTGGATTGTTGTGAAATTGTAGATTCGTCTCACTGGTGATTCAACGTAGAATCCTGATTAATTCCTTTTGTTGTGTATTGAAAGGTTCGCCGTTCCACTTTTATCCAATAGGAGGAAAAAAGAACAAAATAGAAGGCTCGTATTACCATGGATGTTCATAGACCATGCATTTATTTATTGGCAAACACACAATTCCTCCCTCACAAAATAGCCATAATATCAAGTACTATGGCGGACAATTGATAAACGTCAGCATTACTCTTTGTCAAAGGTGGAACCATGCCTCCTTCTCCGATCCTTGAGTGTCACATGCTGCTTCGCTATTCATCATTTTAGACACAAATATTCACCTTGGTGTAACGCTTCACCTTGTAAAGTGGGATTAGGTCTTTGCGTTCACCTAAGATGTAAAAATCCAATCAAAGCAGGGTGCTTTGAGTAGGGAGTTCGATTTTTGCTTTTGTAGTTGCTTAATGTACTCGATCGTGCCTGTAAAGTTGGCTTGTAATAGCTTGATCCCGATCAACCTTAGTCCCTTGAGATCCACCTCATGGCTCTTCCGGTTTTACCCAAGAGACTTCATTCAGAAGTCGAAGTTCAGAACTAGGTCATTGACTGCAATCTTCTTGCAAGTGTCTTGAACGATATCGTTTGCGGATCAGACGCAATAAAAATCACGAGGAATTGGATCGGGAATAGGGAAGAGATTAAGAATGCATAATTCATACTTATCCTGGAAATGGAGATTTTCACGTAATTTTCGTATGACAATGTATTCATACAAAAAGGACTGGCCATGTTACACATTGACACAATTTCTTATATGGTATTATATAAAAATGAATTTATTATTAGACAGTGTATAAGAATAAATTTCATCGAATTTGATAAGATTGCTCAATTTGACTTGACTATAGCCATATAATAATTAGAAATTCAAATCATATCCAAATTAATACCATATTCTCCAATAAGATTGCCAAATCGACTTGCGTCAGCCATAAATGCCATAATTACCCAATATTTAATGTCCTAGTAAATCTGGATTCTTCGACAAAATTGCCAAATCGACCTGCCTCTTCGAGAATATTTATTCTTATACAGTGTTTAAAAATAAGTTATATATGAGTATATATTCTTCTGGATTACCGTCAATTTTTGAGGGTTTTATTATTTTCTTTGCGGTTTTTCAATGTCCACTGGCTACTACTGGTCAATTTGGGCTTAATTCGGAGAGACGTGCGTGGATTCGCGATCGACGGATCCTCATCTTGACAAAATGATCCGACCTTAGAGCTCGGATAAGTTAATAAGGGTCAGGAAATTGTATTAGATTTTTCAAACATATTGTACGAAATGTTATAAAGTACTAAATTTTCCATTAATTTTCCACACATTCAAGTTCCGAGTTTTTTTCTTTTTTTCCTAGAAAGTGCAAATAAGCCCTTTTTGATGAGCAGAATTGAAGAATACCTGTTGGCATTTGATTTGCCCAAGTGACAACTTCAAATTTTGCTCTTATTAGAAAAGGGTTATGAATTAAGCAAGCAAATTAGAAGGTTTCTTACTCGATTGCATATTTTGATGAAGTTTGAGGTCTGACGACACGAAATAAGAGGTTCAAGATTGGATTGCTTCTCATAAATCCCAAAATCCAGAGCTTTGGACGAAATCTTTTCGTCCATTTTAGAGCGCACATTAAATATCAATTAGGATTTTCTTATCTTATTTGGGCCTTGATAAAAATGCTTTCATAATAATTATAGAATTTAGACGTTAATTTTTCTTAATTTTGTATTTTATATTTACCCAAAAAAAAGCTCCCATAAGGAATTTATTAGTGGGCTAAAAATACAATAAAAGTCCTCATGCATGAAGCTAATGCTTTGGCATGTCGGACGGATTTTTATTTTTTATTTAGTTTAAATCTTACGCTGGCCAGCGTTGATTTTTTTCCTTGAATTATTTGGAACTTTCGCAATATATAATTATCAGCATGTATATTCACATATAATTTTTTAAACGAGGACAATAATCACATTGTTCTGAGACAAATCTTCTTTCTCGAAGAAGTCGGATGATGTTATTGGATCATATTCTTGAGTGAGTTTATGGTTCCTCATGGGGAACATGCCATCAGAGACTTTCACAATTGAATTGAAAATACATAGATAACTTCAAAAATATCACCAAATTAACATAGGATCAACATATATGGTTTTTGGCAATAATATGGCTACTATAGTTTCTGACCTGTTCATTTTACTTGAAAAAAATTAACAAACGAATGCGCCTTAGACATTAGTTAATAAAATGCAGATATACACTTTGCATAAACACGATCCACAAAAAAAGCATCATAATTATCTTCTCGAGTTGATGAATATTAAATGTGTAAAATATAATTATTAAACAAATGCATATATAAACACATAAAAAATAATAACGGATACTTACAGAACAGGTCTTGAATATTGGTCAAAAGTGCAATAACTTTTAATTGTTCAATTTTATTTATGAAATTTTGATACATATTCAATATCGTCCTTGAATTTGAATTAATGGAATGATTGAATTGAATATTTTCATTTTGTTTAAGATGTGATTGTATTAAAAGTTGAGGAATCACATTGATTAAATTAAAATTCAGAAATTATACTACATATCTGACTAAAGTTTAGTGATTGTATTAAAGAAATTAATAATTTAGAGATGATATTGTACGTTGGGATGAAGTCCAAGATCATTTACGATATTTTTACCAACATAAAATGGGGAAATTCGAAGCAGAGAGCTGGAGCGGATGAACGTTGAGTTCAGTGTTCAGTGAACGCTGGCTTGTTTTTCTCTCTCTCATGGCGTCTTCGTCGCCACTTTCCCTCTCTGCAACATTTTCTCGCCTTCACTTTGTTTTGAAGCTCTCGCTTCCGTCGGCACTGCCACAATCGTTGGCGACGAGTGCGACTCTCTTCGTCGTGGCCGCCTTCCAGTCCTCTGTTGGCTTTTCCTTCCTTTAGCTTCTCGACCTCGAAGAACTCCACTTCCTCCGTTCCACGGGGAGGAACCGCAAGCGCGTATGGCGATGATCTGGTCGTTCTTGGCATTGAAACGAGCCATGACGACACTGCGGCTGCCATTGCGAGCTCTCTCTTGACATTTGATGGCTCGAAGGGGTAGTTTCGTGGCGATCATTGATTTTCTGATCGGTGTTTTTCGCGTTCAGGTGAGAGGCGATGGACAAATTCTAAGTCAAGTCGTGTGGTCTCAGGTACGTGGCTTCTTTTTGGTAATTCTGGTGTCCGTGGCTTCCTTTATGTATTGAGGAGCTGATGATACGTGAGGAAGATCCTTACTTTGGTGCTGTTTTGTTTGTTTGATATTGACTCCTTAACTCGTGTTTGGGCGCAGTTAGATTATCTCCTCTTTTCTCTTCGGCTTTGAATTTCAGCAGAAAATTCTGGTGAACTAGGAATGTAGCAATCGGAAAAGCGTCATTTGCTCAATGTGCCTTTTGGATGACAGTTTAAGCTGAGTGTTTGGTCCATGGATTATACAGAATTTCAATCATCAATGAAGAATTGCGAATTGCTCTAGATACCCAAGGGCTGCGCAAAATGGGATTGTACAGTAGGTTATCTGCTGCATTGATTCGACCATCTGGCAGTGAGATAATATTTGAACTTCCACACTTCTTCGTGCCTTTTTTAGTTTATTTTGTCCGGGAAATCCAAATCAATTATATCCCTCAACTGAATAACTAATGGAAGAGCTTACTGGTTTGCATCTTAATCATTGAGAAAGCAAGTTTTTCGTTTTCTTTTTCTCTCTTGTGTGCTTTTGTGAGTTGGAAATTAGGTTATCTCATTCCCAATCCGAATGTCGCTTTTCTTTTGTATATGGCAACTAGAGCAGTGATCCGTTAGCTTTTCAGTGCTCTGCTGTTGCCAAGATAACTGGCTGGCCACCCAATCTTCTGCTCTTACCGTATGTATGTTGAAGCCTTTCTCAATTTGGGTACGATCAGTCTTTTGTAGTGCAAATTCCTCTATGAACTTTTGTTTTCTCTTGCAGAGGAAATCCTTCTCTCATTAATAATATTGCTCCATAAGTGCCTGAAGTTTGGCAGAAGGATAGTTTTTGTCTATATTGCAAGCATTTAACCTAAATTCTTACCTTTATATATCAAGGCAGATCTGCTCGTTTTATATGGAGGTGTTGCTCCCAAAATGGCAGAAGCTGCTCATGCCGAAGCTATTGATCAGGTAACGTTTTATCATTTTGGTCTTTCTTTGATGTTATTATCATCAAGACAATTGTCTGTTATATGCATCATGTATTGCTCCCTTCTGTTATTACTATATTGAGAGCTCCTCTCAGTTCTTCGACCATCTCTTTATCCTATTGATCAGCCAACATTGTCTTATGTGCATCATAGGGAACTTCCTTTCATGCTAAAGTTCTGTTACTTTAGTGCAGGTTGTAGAGAAAGCACTGACCAAGGATAATCTGACAGCCAGAGATTTATCTGCAGTTGCTGTTACTATTGGTCCTGGTTTAAGCCTCAGCCTTTGCGGTAATTTGACGTTTTGATCGTTATTCTTTTACTTCCATTCCATGAAGCAGAGTATATGGTTCACTTTTGGGTTATGTTGTCCATATTTGTCAACAAGAACAAAGGAAAATTCTGTCTGGTCCGGGCACTCCTTTCTTTGTCTCTTTCTGTGAATCTGGGGCCGGTTTGAACTTGAAAATGTCTGCTGGTTACCTTACTTAGAAACCTAAAGTGGGTCCCTGACCGAAAATGTCTGAAGTAGAGCGTGTTATATGTCTAACTAGGTGGCTAAGTTTTGACAGCAGAGTTGACAGTCTTTTGGTTGAATATAATGTCATTTTAAGAACATGTGGTAGGCTGATGTCGACTGGTTTGAACCTGTGCTTTCGATGATTGAATTTACACCTTTACGTTTTTCTTTTGTTGCATGCACGGATATGCAAACTTAAATAGCAGCAGCCATCTGAACTGAACTGAGGAGCTTTTGTTGTTACATTTTGATGGATTGCCGGGATAAAGGATTTTTTCCTTTTATTCACTGAAACCCGCATCACTAGGGGTGAGCATGGTCTGGGTTGGTCCGGGCCACCCCCTAACCCTAGGACCAACCCGTATAGTGTCGGTCCTCAATTTTTTAGGATCGAGACCGACCCTATTGAGCCTAGGACCAGGACCGACCAACCCAATGGTTCGGTCCGGTTCTGGGTCAACCCGCACCGATCGATAATTTTTTTTCGTATGCTTATATTTTATACTCCCTAAAAAAAGCAAACCTACAAATTCAAATTACACATCCATTGACAATGCGGTATTGTGCAACTAAACTATAAATACCAATACATATTTAGCAAATTTAAAATGACACAATAATAGAAATTTCGTACATGCTAACCACTTATCGAGATATGGGACAAGATGGAAAGTTCTTATAATAATCTATCTTTAATATTCATAACACCATATGTAATAGTGTTTTCCTGCATTTGATCATGTAAAGTCCATTCAACCAAAAAATGAGCTTCACACCACTTGACTAGCAAATCACCGTAGTAACTGCAGTACTACTCTACTCTTCAAAAACTTCTACCATTTGATACAAATTGAAAAGCAAAGTGCAGCTGAAATTCATTAATAAAATACAATTAAACCATAAAAAGTTCAAAATACTTAATATAAACCATGAATATATAACTTCACATCTTGTTAATTCACTTGAACTTCTAAAAACCTAAAAACAAAACAAACGATACATAATTGATACTCAACAAAAGTTTTAAATTGAAATTACTATTAGTGCTATTGATAGAACATCTCAATATAATATAATATAACAAACATTTTACTTATGTTTGAATATATAAAAGAATTATAAATAATATAGTATAATATGCAGGGGTTGGTTAAGGTTGAACCGACTCAAAACTCTTAGGACCGAACTCCAGCACAAAGCATGTGGTCCTGAATTTTTTGGGACCAAAGGACCCAATCCTCTTGGGAACCGGACCAGGACCCGCGGGGTTGGGCCGGTCCCGAGTCGGTCCAGGGTCAACCCTAGACCGCTGCTCACCCTACGCATCACCAGTTCAATGCATCATATTTTGAGGTATATGGCTACATGCTCTTTTATTTTTAATTTTTTTTGGGTGGTGCAGTTGGCGTGCGGAAAGCTCGAAAAATTGCTGGGCTCTTCAGCAAGCCTATTGTTGGCGTCCATCGCAGAGGCCCATGCTTTAGCTGCAAGGTTAAAAGGAAGAGGTAATTGTTAATACTAAGGAATTTCACGTAGTTGCCGGAAATATGTATACTGGACATGTCAAAGGACAACACCAATTTTTATTTTTATTTATTTTTTATCGAGTCTAGTATTTTACGGAATTAGTGACAGCATGCAATATAGGGCTCCTTCAGTTTTTTCTCTTCTCCGCTTTGCGGTTACGATGTTTTTTTTTTTTCTCCAAGTGCACTCAAAACAAATTAAGGAGGATATGCTTAGCGATAATAAGTACACTTCCCTCCTGCTGCAGATTAGTCCAACAAGATCTGCAGTTTCCTTTCTTGGCCCCTTCTCATTTCTGGTAAATATTTGTAATCTTTATACATTAGTAGTATTCTGGGCATTTCTGGTTTCAATTGGGATTTGAGAAAAAGCATTCTTGAATTGCTTCATAGAGATTAGAAGCAAGCATATCTCTCAAACTATGATCCAGGCATCTTGAATGGATGATTTACTTGTACCAAATATGAATTTGTATATTTTGAATGCGTATTTGATTAATATTTTATCTTAAACCCGGTTTCTCTTTTATAATTAAATGACTGGAGTTGGTGACTGAATAGTGACGACATTGTGATATTATCAGTATATGTAAATTCGTTAAGATTGCTTTACGTGCATAATGCAACCATCTAAAGAAAAGAGAGAGATGCCTGAGTTATACGA
>CM024721.1:43916478-43994454 GCA_014182545.1 Eucalyptus globulus
CTTTTTGGGAAAAGTCGTCCTAGGGCCGTTTTGTTCGAAAAAGGCCGAACCATTTTTGATTGCAAAATTGGGAAGCAAATGGGATCTATTGGTGAGGAAAAAAATTGATTTGATCGAGGACTCGACAACGGAATTTATTGAGGCCGAATTGGGTTGAATCAAGCAAGGATCGGTGTCCAATTGAGAGAGAAGGCTTGCAAATTCGGATGCCCCATTGCCTAGCCATTTTTGGACCACTTTAAAGGTTGCAAAGTGAAGCTTGGTGGCTGAATTGCAGCCAAGGAAGTGCCGGTGGCTGAGGATGAGGTCAAGGGGACAAGCTTGTGGAAAAACAAGGCAAAGTGACCTCTCCAACCTCATCTCTTCCTCTCTCTCCCTTCCTCTCCAAGTTGCCGTCCACCACTCTTCCTCCCCTCCATCTTGCCTTGTTCGAACACCTCAGCCAGCAAGAAGACCAGCCGGGCAGCCACACCACCGCTGGACCGTTTTCCTCCTCTGTTTTCACTTATGCCAATTTCTGCTCTAGCCAACCTTTCGCCAAAGATCTGAGTTGAAAATCATCTTCCCAGAAGAATTAGCTAATGATCCACCCATCACTGTGACTAGCACATCCAGGCCATTTCAAAGAGCCCGACCTTGCCCCGAACGGAGCCGCCAACTGTCCCGTATGGCCGCTGCAAGCCGCCGCAAGCCGGTCCGTCGGTCCGCCCGTTTGTCAGCCTTTTTCGCCTTTTTCTTCATTTTTCTCCCATTCCAGCCCTTCTTTGCCCATCCCAACCTCCAACAAAACCCCCTTGAGCCCTAACTGCTATTGGTTGCTGACCACTCACTTGCTGGAGCTCCGATCAACCCATTTTTTCATTGTTTAGCCGTTAGTTCTCCTCTGTCCAGCAAGCAGAAGCAAAAGACAAACTAGCTTTGTTTCTCTCTTTTGCAGCTCAAAACAGAGGCAAAGTGCAGTAGGTTTCTAGTAGCTTCAAGGCCCGTTTTGAGGTGGTTTTGGGCCTCGAAAGTTAGGTCCACTTTGGAGAGAAGTGATCCCTGCGACGTTTCCGTCGGTTTGATCCGACCCGCTTGTGAAACAAGTGAGTTTAACTCACTAATCCTTTCTTAGTAGGTTAATTATGCATAGGGGTTGATTAGATTTAATTAAATGTACTTAAGTGGATAGATTAGATTAGGTAAATTTATTTAATGCCTTGTCGATGCATGTTAGGCAAATGATTAATGAAATTAGCAAGGAGATAGGTTATAGTATTTATTGAAGGAACCTCGGAAATTTTCCGAGTTCGTTCTCGCTTCCAATTAGGCTATAACGGGCCTAAGTTGGATTTATTGCATTTATTTAATATTTTTTGTAATTATTTAATTATTTATTTATTCTGGAAATTAGACCGGGATGGTCGGTGACCGAAAATTATGCTGATCACTGTGGTGTGATATGTTTATTTAATTGAGCCTTAAATTGTGCTGATTGTGTATAAATTGCATTTTTGAAATTTATTTTTAAATTGATTTAATTTCAATAATTGATTGGAAAATAACCGAGTGTCGATTTACAACGCCAAAAATATATTTTGGTGGACTATAGGAACTGGTGGAATTTGTGAAAGTGAAATTATGATATTTTGGCTAAGGCCAGCCGTGTACCACCACACACCTAATTTATTGGGTATGATAAAAAGTAATAAATAATGCTGTATTACGTCGGCTAGATGACTAAGTGTGTCATCTTAGAGAAAGATGTTATGAGTTGTTGGCTCGTTGAGTTGGTACATCACCTTGGAGAATACACGTGGGTTTGGTGACCAAGTACGTCATCTTGGAGAATGCACGTAGGCTCGGTGACTAGGTATGTCATCTTGGAGAATGCATAGTATTGATTGGAATGACCGGGGGTGGTCCAATTGACATGTAATCGATTAGGTCGATTGATCGATAAGTCGATCTGAGTGAATGATCAATGTGTTGATGTAACTCGATGAGTTTAGGAATTTTGTTGACTTGCAGGGAGGAGACTGTGGCCAAGGTAAGTCCTCTGACTCGTGATTGTGCTTAGGCAGCCCTTAGGGCGTATTGGCTTCCTAATCGAGTCTTAGGGGGTAGAACTCGCTGAGTCATTATTTCACTGGTTATTGTATAACCATTTTCGGGTTAGTAGATGGTGTTGGTAAAGGACCAGTAGCCCCGGAGTTCATGAGGTGAAGCCTGAAGAATCGGAGACCATGTTCGATTAGTTAGTTGTAGGACAACTCTCTTTTGTAGGGAGCCGATTCCTTTTGTAAATCTTTGTGTATAGACATGTGTGTTTATAAAAATGTATCTTGTGAAAAATTGGTCATACTTTTCTATCCCATTATTTTATTGTCTAGGGATTAATTATATGCTTCCACATGCGTATTAAAATGAATGGGTCGGCGATGCGTCATGGGATGTCGCAATTATATCGACCAATGAGGGATGGGTGCGTGCCCGAGGATCAAGGCGTGACAGCCCAACCCGACCTCTAGGAGTTTTTTCTTTTCTTTTTCTTTTTCTGTTGTTTTGTTGTTCTTTTTCTTTTTCTCTTTTTTTTCTTCTTTTTTTTAGTGACTAATTCCTAATTTTGTATGCAATTGAATCATAAATAAAATAGTAAAATTTAGGTGTCAACAGTATTGTTTGTCCTTGTTGTGCCAATCCGTTGACAATGTCAATGAATTTGCTGAACATATCAGTCAATGATTCATCTGACTTCATTTTAAAAGATTCATACTACCGGATGAGAATGTTTGTCTTGGTGTCCTTGACTTGGTTAGTTGCTTCATATGTCACATGAAACTTGTCCCAAATTTCTTTAGCGGATTCACATGACGATATGTAGTTATATTTCGTAGGAGATAATACACAATATAAAGAATAAACTGCTTTAGCATCTAAAGCTTATCTTTTGGATAATTCTATCTCAGACATGGCTTTGACTTCCCACTTTTTACTATCCATGTCCTTCTGAAGAGGCTTTAGGCCTTACACCCTTCGGAACTATGTCCCACTCCAAGGGATCCTTGCATCTAATGAACACTTTCATTTTATTCTTCCAGTTATTGTAGTCTTTTCCATCAAAGTATGGAGGCCTTGTATTACTTTGTCATTCCATAAGTCTTGGTGCAATAATACTAGCCATTAAAATATTGTTAACTTAGAAGTAATGAAGCACTAAAATAAAGAGCAATTGAGTTTTGATACGAATTGTTAGGGCTAGATTAATCACCTAAAGGAGGGTGAATAGGTGATAGTGTGGAATATTAATAAGTCAAACGATATTGCAATGCAATAACATCCGTGTAATAAACTATCAAAAAAATATAAACAGAAGTTTAGGATAGAGAAAATTGCACACAACATAATTATGGTGGTTTGGATTTGACAAGCTTACATCCACTTTCTCGTGCTGACAGCCTATCAATTGGATTCCACTAGTATGAATCGATTAGAGGTTACAAGTACTGAGTAAGTGCCACTCAAACTCATGTGAAAGATCTGTTATTCTCACATCACGACCTCTAACAGATTACAATATTCAACTCAAGTAAGATGAAAGTATTTGGGATAAGACTTTGTGAACTTTGGAATTCAGTACTTATGTATGCTCTCTTCCATCCTTCAACAATACGTCTTCCTTTTATATTCCCCAGTGTCCAAGCTGACCATTGGACCTTCTCTCTAAGGATTAGCCGTCCAATCAATCCATTGAACTTGAAACTTTAGGAAGATCTTATCTCTTCTAGATTACCAAGAAAGAAGTCCCTTTGTAAGATCTGCCGCCCATATAGCATATGGGGTTTCCAAAAGTTGAGTCTTCCTATGGAGAAAATTCTGTCTTTAATAAAATTATAATGTTGGTAGATTGAACATTCCACATGCAATAAGATTGATTTCAATAATTTCCTTTTAGATAATAAAAGTAAATTAGGGAGGAAATCCATGCCGATCTTCTTAACTGTTAGCACAAGGTCTAATCACTATCCTTAATCCTATCGAGATTGAATCTTAAAGGATAAATTCTCCACTCCATCCTTGAGTGTGACGAGTAACATCTAATGTTCTCTTCAGAGTTTCTATCGGAAAATATTACCATTAGAATCAAAGAACGATTAAAGGAAGTTTTGTCAATCATCAAAACTAATATGGGAAATTTCCTTAACAATAGCACTACATATCACCCTATGACCCAAGAGCTCTTATTCTTTTCTTAATGAGCAAGAATAGAGCTTATTGGCTGAATTTTGATGCCAAGGATAAGTGGCATCGCATTATTAATGGCATTGATTAAATGGTAATGTATGGCCAAGATTAGCCTTCACAAGGATTGATGGCAATTTGGTAATTTTGATGAATTGCAATTTTGTAATTATTTGAAGAGTGAGGGAGAGGGACTGCCATGGGCTTTGGCCTAGGATGGTTCAACCCAATGGGCCGAGTCGATTAGGCTAGGTCAAACTTTGTCAAATCGAGTCAACTCGAGGCCTTTCGATTATCTAATTTTACTTCTAATTAGCATCATGAGTATAGGCACTATAGATTATTCAGCCCAATGGGCCAAATTAGGCTTCAACCCAAGTGGGACAAATTGGGGCGGGTTAACCAGGTTGACCCTACTTTACCTCGTCGATCCCAATTCTTTGTTTCAGCTAAATTTTGCTAAACAACCATGTTTGCCAAAATTGATATTGAGATTTAGTTGATTTGGCATAATCGGACTTGAACAAGGATAATGGGTACTTTTTATAAAGGACCAATTGGGGCCTGAATTGGCGCTCATGAATTGGCCAACTTGTTTCAAGCTCAAACTCTTAAAAATTGGCTTGATATTTTGATGAGCTATGATCCTTGGATCAAATGTTGAGACGGGATGAAATCTAAAAGAAAACTAGGAAAAGGTGAAATTTGGGATTTCCTTGATTGAAGGTCAAAGCCCTTGATTTGATCCAAAAGTCAACTTTTAATTCTTTTTTTTTTTTAATGTTGAAATTGAGAATGAAAGTCTGATTATGCTTGCAAAAGATATAGTTGATGATTTTTCAATTTTTTCAAATTTTCATAAAATGTTGACGGAAAATTGACTTCAAGGTTGACCATAAAATCAACCTCAAAGTCAACTTTGGATTTTTGAGACAGACGACACTTTAGTGCAAATAGAACCTAATGGAACTCTAAAGAATTTGAAAAATACTAAATGACTCATTTTGACTGAAAAACGGGCGCTATCGTGATCAAGGATCCCTAATCTTAGGTTTTTACCTTTGTCAGACTTGTTACTTGAAATCATGTGTCAACATTAAATCCCCTCATTTACTAGCTACACTATCTTCAATGTGTCATCTCCATGCGAAACCCGTTGGCTCACCTTTCTTTATAACGTCTGGCCCTTGCTTTTCTCCATGTCGGATCACGATACACATGATGGGGATTGTTCTCCACGCGAAACGACTGTTTGCCTTATCCTTCTTTTTGGTCTTTGCTTATTCTTTGTCAGGACAACTTTTTTAAAGACAAAGCTGCCTTGCTTTATCTTTGTCAGGTCAATTTTTTAAAGAAAGCTTTAGGACGTGCAGGACAACAACCAGATTTATGTGACTGTAAATGAAAAGCATTCCATCGATTGAATTCCTTAATTGGGTTCCCTTATGTACTAGCTACGCCTGCTTCAATGTGTTACTATTTATTAATGATGGTCACTGTTCTCATCTGATTGATCATTCATATTGATGATTCATAGGGTAATTCAAGGTTCAGGTGCTTATTGACACCTTATTTAAGTCGGTGGCTCTGACAATTGATTTGCATCCACATCAAAAGTACAATTCATTATGACACAACTTAATAAGCATTGGTTAACTCTATGCTAGCAGTTGTAGTGATACCAAAGATGCAAGAGTTATTGGGAATGATTGGGTGTAAAGCGTTTGCAGATAACTTTTTAAGTCCATAGTCAAATCCCAGGGCTCAAACCTGAATAGGCAGTTGAAATTATCAAAGTAGAGTATGGTAGCGGCATAAGAAACTTCTGGTGGAGCAGTGAAATGTTTAGAGATCAGAAATAATGCTAACGATGAAAGTACTATGCTAGGTTGACACTAACACTAAGGGCGCGTTTGTTTGTGTTTCTATTTAAAAAATTGTTCCGCGAACAGAAAAAAAAATATTTCTGTTCCTAACAATTTTTGAACAAAAATACGCTTTGCAAACTTGTTCTAAAAATAAAAAATAAACAAAACATGTTTGGTAAATTTGGATAATTTTTTATTTCTTTTATTTTTTTCTATTTTTTTTCTTTTTTTTTTTTTTTTTTTTTTTTCTTTTTCATTTTTTTTTTTTTGGCCGGTCGCCGCCCGAGGCCTTGGCCGGCGACCGGCCGGCGTAGGCCGAGCTTCGCCCCGGCGCGGCGAGGCGGCCGGCCGGCCACCGCTGCGAGGCCGAGGCTCGCCGGCCGGCTGGCGAGCCGGCCCGCCTCGCTGGCCTGGGCGAGCTGAGGCAGATCTCGGCGAGATCGAGCTCGCCCGGAGCCGGCGCAGGTCGGCGCTTGATCCGGCGAGGCCGAGCTCGCCTAGCCGGGCGGGCGAGGCGCGGCCTCGCCGGGCCACCGCCAAAGTAGGCCGAGGCTCGCCGGCCGCCGGGCGAGCTCGGCCTCGTGATCTGGCGAGATCGAGCTCGCCCGGGCCGGCGCGAGGTCGGCCTCGCCATGGCCGGGCGAGCTCGAGCTCGCCAGATCCAGCGAGGCCGACTCGCCCGGCGGTCGGCGAGCCTCGGCCTCGCCGAGCCACCGCCGCCAGTCGGCGTCGCTGGCGGTGGCTCGGCGAGGCCGAGGCTCGCTGCCGCTGGGCGAGGTCGGCCTCGCCGGGATCCGGCGAGCTCGAGCTCACCCCCATGGCGAGGCCGACCCTCGCCCGGGCCTACGGCGAGCCTCGGCCTCGCCGGGGACGGCGAGCGCGGCCGCCTCGGCCGGCGAGCTCGCCGTGGCCGGGCGAGGCCGCCGCCCTCGTCGGCGGTCGCCGGCCGGCCATGGCGAGGCCAAAGACCGGCCAAAAGAAAGAAGAACAAAAAAAAAAAAAAAAAAAAAAAAAAGTGTTTCTGATTTGTGTTTGAAACAAGAAACAAGTTTTTTGTTTTTTCTTTTGTTTCTTTTTGTTCAACAGGAACAAAAGAACAAAAAGAACGCAAACGCACAAACGCTGCTTCCTTTTTGTTCCCGAACAAAAATAAAATTTCCTTCCTCGGGAACAGAAACAAATTGCAAAACATGCAGGCCCTAAGAGGCGAAAGCTAGGGAATTAATAGGATTGGAAACAAAAGTAGTTTTAGCCGCAAACAATGGATACTAGGCTTTTAGAATATCGAGTAAAAAAAGTTTCAAACATAGCTATTGGCTAGAATTTTAACTAGTATCTTACTTGATTACTTTCTTTTTGTCATCAGAATAACACAATGACAATAGAATAAAATAAATCTGAACAAGGAAATAGATTAGTAATGAATCTCCAATTATACAGTTTAGTAATACTTTGGGACTGAAATTTGATGTGAGTTGGAAACGTGTAAATTATTATAATACTAGTCAATATAAATATAATATTTACATATAGTATCAGATTTTCTTCTCCAGGTAGAAATCTCGATCGTTTATGTTTATAAAGTTATCGTGGCACCCGGGGTAGCGTGAGTTCCCCATGTAAAACGCGTTAGCTCACTTTCTTTCATTTTTTAATAAATTCGGTCTTGCTTTTTCTTTGTCCGGTCAATTTCATTTTTTTTGGTAAAGATCAAGATTTTTTACAAACACGACGGATTTATGTGGCTGTGCATAAAAGGCATTAGATTGATTAGATTCTTAACTAGGTCCCCTTGTACACTAGCTACACCTCTTTAATATGTTGTCTCCATCTACTTGTTAGCTTACCTTTTTGTTAACACTTGGTCTTGCTTTTTCTAGGTTAAGTCGACTTTTTGCAGAAAGCTTTCTGACATACAGGACAACGATGTTGAGACAACGAGAGGATTTATGTGGTTATAAATCAAGGGCAACAGATCGATTGAATTCCCAAATTAGGTCCGCTTATATATTGACGACACCCTCTTTATCTGAATGCCTTGAGTGTTTTTGTTTTAGCCAACAACACTTCACAGTCGTTCAGTAAGAAAGAAAGTCATTGGAAGCTCGAGGAGGTTTCTCTCCCAAATTTGAAACAAGCAAATCACAAAGAGATTATCCTACTCAAAATAGCACATCTTCTTCCTAGACTACAAAGCAACCCAATAGGCACTCGCATTTGATTCACGACCAATAAAAGAAGAGAACAAGTTAAACTATTAAGTTGTTCCTTCGCACTCCAAATGTCTGCTAGCAGTCCTCTGTCTCCGGTTAGTATCCTAAGCAGAACTTTGGGTATCCCTACGAACGTCGGAAGCGTCCGCCTCTCTGCAAACTCTTGTCCCTTGCTTCTACTTTGCCAATTGAAATTCTATGGCAGATAGTAGCAACTTCAGTCTCCTCGACAGAATTAGCATGAAGTTAAGATCCTCCTGTACCAACCAAAGCCCCATAATCGTAAGAGCAAACCCGCCGGCGCGGGGCAACTGCTCGCTGCCTTGATTCCTCTACAAAAGAGCCACAACAGTAGATCTCCACAAGGTCAGGCTTAAGGTTAAACCATCATCCCTTATTTACACTATTATTTGATGTAAACTAGTGCTCCACCTTCTTATTCATCAAGAACTCCCTTGTAGCTGCCCTTAACCATCGTCCTACCATCTCAGGTATAGGTCTTTTAACAATTGCTGCATTCGTACCCTTCCAAATAAACCTACAGAATAGGCAATCAACGGGGATTAACCAAAACCAACCCTGGTGGGTTACTCAAAAGTAGAAGAAAATGCAGGCAGATCTTTACAATGTGAAATCATGCAATCGATCAATATCAATAAAGTACTTATTCAAATATATCAACGAGAGAAACTATCGCACTATGACAAAAGATGAATGTAAGGCTGATCAGAACAAGGACAACAATTATAACAAGATTACAAAACTTTAGGTTGAGTAATATCCAACCTATGGTGTATGACTTCGAAGTCAATTAAGATAACGTCCAGAGTTTTAGTTGATTCATTAGAGAAATTATTGGTTTTTTTATTATATTGCGAATACAGATTTTTACTTTTATATATTCATCTGTCGTAGAAACTTATTTGACTATATTCAAATAAGGCAATGAATATTTATTAGTTACAGATATGAATATGTGCTTTCATCTTGATGGAAGTCAGCATGTCTTTGAATTAATGACAGAATTATGAGAAATCTTTTTCTTTGAATTTGCACCTCATGTGTATATTACCTATATACGTGTTTGCGAGTTTTACTTATGTTTATTAACCGTTTCTGTTGCGCCATAATTTTGCATCAATGTTTCCCTGCATTGAGAAAGACTGATGGTCCATGTGGAGAAATTATTTTCGTCCCAAGCATTCATATGAGGTGAAAATCGTCACAAGAAGTGTTTTGGAAAGGCAATGACTTCTTATTGAACCAACGAAACCACATAATTAAGGGCAACATGGGGAACCAGATAATGGATGGTGAGGATGAGGAGTGGGCCCTCTCGAACAACAAGGAGTTACATTTGGCGCTCGTCCTAATTCCCTAAAAATCCATAATTTAGATCCAACCACAATCCTATTTTTAACCTTTTCTCTTTGTTTTTTTTTTTTAAATTACTAACTTTCACTCTAGTCATAAATCTGCCCCAACTCCAAAAATCGCCATTGGTTTCTTCAAAACTATAAACATTGAGAGACTGCTATAGTTCCATGAGTGTGTTAAAATCTAAATTTTGCCTGTTTACTTAGGTTTTAAATTGCATGAAAAATTAGAGATTAATTTCTAATCCTTAAAAAAGTTAATTTTCATTAAATTACATCACATGTAAACATTAGGAACATTTGCATTACTGGTATTAAATTAAAAAATTTTAAAAATTAATTAAAAATATTTTTTCTTTGAAAAATGGAAAGGCCGGGCTAGGGCTGGGCCGGCCTGGCCCCTTTTCCGCTTTCTTTACCCATGCGGGCCGGCCCATCTCCTCTGCTTTCCGGCCTGGCCCGCTCATCTCTTCTTGTCCCCTTCTCTCCTCCCTGTCGTGGACTGTAGCTCGACGACAAACAACACAAGACGAAAGACATCGGTACAGGGTACAGAGAACGCCACTGAGAACGTCACGCGGTACGGGTTCGGACAGAGGCAGTTGACTTCGTCTTGGCCTGGAGAGAGGCCGGAGAGAGGCATAAAGTGGGAAGAAAAAGCCAAGAGAGGGGGGGAGCTTGAGGGTGGCTACTTCTCGAAAGGTTCGGTGAAAACGCTCATTCCCTCCAACGTTTTTTGCTCCGCCCTATTTTGGTTGAAGGAGAGGTGACAACCCGGCTTCTTTGGCTTATGTGTGTTTTACTTCTAACTCATTTGCGTCGAGCATTTCCTGGTTATTTTCCTTGACTCTAGTTCTGAATCTGAGTTCTAAGAATGGTCAATGTCTTGTTTCTCGATCTGTGCCCACCATGAGTTCGAGGGAATGCCCGAACCAAAGCCGATCGCTTTTGTCTCGGGTTCCAAATTGTTCCGAGGATTCGTAGATGTGTTTTGTCTGGCACAACATTTTTACTGATTGCTGAATACATTTCTTTGGTCAAATTTCATCTCTTCGAAGTCTGAATAGCCCTGGATTTTCAGTTGTCAGTTTTGTGTCGTGATTTGATATATTCTACAATTGTTAGTGGGGTTTATCATGTGGTTGCGAGAGCGAGTGTCAACTAATCGAGGGTCGAGACTGATGGTTGTCTGGGGTTCGAAATGCTAGAGAAAACTCCACTACTGTTTTGAAGTTGACAAAACATTTTCAAAAGTTCAGTCAAGACTTGTAGAATCAAGAGTTATGATCTGAAGAACTCCATACTCTTTTGACAAAATCTGAAGACAGCCAGACCTTAGTTTCAAGGTTTGCCCTCACGGACAGTTTCTTGACCGAAGAATGAAGACTTATGCAGATGCGAGATTATCTTTACGAATTCGATTCGTACGGTCTTTGGAAGACTATATGGCTGGATTTAGCATTTACTTGATTGATTATTCTTATTGGAACTTACTTCAATATGATTGAAAGGCGAGTAAACTTGGAAGGTGCTACTTATGAAAACCAAAGATCCTGATTGTATGGGTGAACTAGATTGACGAGCTTTCATCTCAATCATCTAACGACTTGAAGATCCCCTTGATTGATTCTGTCCAACGGGTAGATTGGAAGAATTCCTTTGGTAAGTACCAACGGTTATGAAGGCATGAAGGAGTATTCAAGGCGGACTCTCAAGTTGTTTGAGGTGTGCATGAAAGAAGAATTCAAAAGTCTGAAGCTCTCAAATTACTTATTGTTTCATTCATTGAGCTCAAAGTTGTATACAAAAGAGAGAAATACTTAGTGAGACTTTGTGAGAGATCAGTAGAGACTTATCACTGAGAAAGTTGAAGATCACAAGTTGTAAAATCTCTTTTAATCATAGTGGAATCCAGCCAATGGGTTGTTAGCGCGGGAGAGTGGACGTAGGATTGGTCTAAGCCGAACCATTATAAACCTTATGTCCTAATTCTCTTTCCTTGAACTCTTTATTTTCATTCGTATATTTGCATATTCATTTAAAGCTGATTATGTTCTTAGTCTATCATCTTCTAAAAGCAAATTATCTTTACTAAGTTTTGCGAAAATTTCATTTTACACCTATTCACCCCCTCTAGGTATTTATACTAGCCCTTTCAATTGGTATCAAAGCTTGTGTGCTTATTTATTGAAGTGTTTTTACTTCTTAAGCTAAAGATCTATGGCTAGTATTTTGGCTCTAGGTTTGGTTGAAGGCCAAAACAACACCAGACCTCCTTACTTTGATGGGAAGGAATATAATGTTTGGAAAAACAAGATGAAGGCATTCTTGAGATCGAAAGATCCCTTGGAATGGGATGTGGTAGAAAAATGGATTATTCCTAAAGCTACATCAACCTTAGAAAGAGCAAAGGAAGTTGCAAATGCTGGCGAAATGACACAAGCATAATAACCAAGAGACAAGCTCTAGATGCTAAAGCCATCTATTCATTATACTGTGCTTTATCTCCTACTGAGTATAATGGAATTTCATCTTGTGAAACAGCCAAAGAAGTCTGGGATAGGTTGCACGTTACCTATGAAGGAACTAATCGAGTTAAAGAAACAAGAATCAATATCATACTCGACAGTATGAAGCCTTTAAAATGAAGCCAAGAGCTATGTAGCACCGACACGGACACGCGACACGCGACACGACACGACACGACACGACGCACCGACACGTTATTTCTAAAAAAATAGAGAATTCCAACACATTTCGACACGTTATATATTAAATATATATTTATACATATGAATAAATAAATAAATAATAACAATAAGAGCATATAATTAATTTATACTAAAAATATTAATCCAACATTTGTTTATATAATTTATTATTATAATTTGACAGAGATTGAATGAGAAATTCAAAAATTGCAAACACAAAAGAGTAAATTTGAAGGAACATGTCCTATTTTCTTACATTTGTCAGAAATTAATGAGAATTCTTATAATTCCAAACCGAGTTCGGAGTTCATGATATAGATTGGCTTGAGCTCCTTTGCAAAACAAGGTTTGAAAAAAAAAAAAATCCAGGACAATAACTCTCAAAGTACGACCAAAAGAAAAGGAAATAACTAAATTCGCCATGGAAAATGTGACCAAAAGAGATAATTCGCAAGCGACGCCTGTGAGAGGTGGAAAGAAGTAAAAAAAAAAATCACAACTTTAACTCTGCGGGGGCAGCGGAGCGACGCCAGAGAGAAGAGGGGCGTTCCATCATCACTCACGGGAAGGTCAAAACTTATATGTGAGAAGCTTGAGAGTGAAAATTTTCTTCTTTCCCTTTTATTTTTGTTATTTTCATTATTTTTCATAAATTTATATTTTCACCCCTCAAGTATTGAAAATTTTCAAAATTGACCCCGTGCGTGTTGG
The DNA here is from genome assembly GCA_014182545.1 of Eucalyptus globulus. NCBI lineage: Eukaryota > Viridiplantae > Streptophyta > Magnoliopsida > Myrtales > Myrtaceae > Eucalyptus > Eucalyptus globulus. The sequence continues at coordinate 43,929,579 of CM024721.1, forward strand.
AGTCGCATGGCGGAGCGTGTCGGGAAGAGTTGACCACATGTCGGATTTTTCGACACTCGTTGACCGCATGTCGAAACGTGTCGGAGCGTGTTGAACACGTGTCGGAGTGTCGACACGACACGAAGGCTTCCGGAGAGTGTCGATGCTTCTTAGGCCAGGAGAATCCATCACTGACATGTTTAGTCGTTTCACGGAGATAGTAAACGGTCTAGCATGTCAAGGACAGCCAATCACAGGACCAATGAAGGTCAATAAATTGTTGCGTGGACTCTCCAAAGATTGGAATCACGTGAAAACTTCAATAAGAGAAACCTAGAGGATCGCACCTCTTTCAGTAAATGAACTTGTTGGCACACTTCAATCATATGAAGTGGAGCAAATCAATGAGGAAGAATATCCTAAAGGTAAGAAGTCAATTGGTTTAAAATCTAACGATGATTATGATATTTTAGATTTAGAAGATGACTTAGACGATGAATAGTTAGCACTCATGATAAGGAAGTTTAGGAAGTTGAATAGGAAAGGAAGAAGGTTTAACTGGAAGAAGCAGAGTACTCAAAGATTTCATAAGAAATCAATTGAGGACAATGAGACCAACGAAGATGTGATTTTCTTCGAATATAAGAAGAAGGGGCACATCAGACCCAACTGCCCTCTGTTGAAGAAAAATAAAGGAAAAACAGAGAAATTCGAAAAGGCTCTCAAAGCAGAGACATGGAACGATACTGAATGTGAAGAAAGTGATGAAGAATATGCCAGCATATGTTTAATGGCGAATTTAGAATCAAATTCAGACTTTGAAACAGATTCAGATTTAGACTTAGACAAAGAAGTCGAGGTTAGTAATTTAAAGATTCTTGCTAAAGTCTCAAAGTATATAGATGAACTCTATCTTAGTCTCAATACATCTCTTAAAAGGATTTCAGAGCTGGAAATGGAGAATTCTAAACTGAAGCAACAGGAAATTTCTTGGAAAGAAAAATTTGAAAATCTAGACAAAAGCTTTGTTGATTTAAAAGATAATGCAGACCCTCTTTCAAAGGAAAATGCTTTTTTGAAAGAAGACATTTCAAATATCACAAAAAGGTTTTCAAAATGATTTGAAAAGTTGAAAAGGATTCTTTTAGTACAAAGACCTTATTTTAACAAATCTGATTTAGGTATGACATCTAAAATTGTTCATTTAATTGATTTTCCCAAAGTAAAAGAAAGAATCAAATAAAGACCTACAATTTTTTTTTACATAAATCATTTTCAAAAAGTTTTTGTAAAACCTGTTGGTCAAAGTGCTCTCAAATGTTAAAGTGTAATAGCTCAAAACATTTCTAGAAGGAATATCCCAAAGTTTGGAGACCTGTTAAGAGGGATTGGGCAAAGACAATATTTTGTACTAACTCTCCTGGACCCAAGAAAGTGTGAGTACCAAAGAAAGCTTGAGTTCCTTCTATGATTACAGGTCACTATCAAGAAAAAAATCAAATGGTATTTGGATAATGGCTGTTCGAGACATATGACAGGAGATTCAAGTTGTTTTATAAAGTTTGTTAAAGTAAATGGTGGAAAAGTTTCCTTTGGAAGAAATAGCAAATGAAGAATTGTTGGTTGTGGAACTGTGAAGATTGGAAGTTTCACAATTAACAACGTTTCCTTGGTGGAAGGCTTGAATTACAATCTACTCAGCATAAGTCAACTGTGCAACACTGGATTCAAAATTAATGCTCAAGAAGGCGTTTGTTGGGAACTAGTAAATTTCTCTCTCAATCATTTACTGGATGAAGACATGTGAATATTTACTTTATGGATATAAAATCATAAAGTTCTCAGTGTCTAATTTCCATTCAAGATGAAGTAAATCTCCGGCATTGAAAGCTTGGCCATGTTAACATGAAGTAGATTGCCAAGATCTCCTCTAAGAAGCTTGTTCGTGGATTGCCCAACTTGACTTATCAAAAGCCTAAATTATGCACACCGTGTATTTTGGGAAAATAGGTTAGAAGTTCTTTTAAACCTATAAATCAAGTTTCTACTAATCGAGTTTTGCGGCTTCTGCATATGGACCTTTTTAGACTAACTAGAACTCAAAGTATTAGTGGAAAGAGATATTGCCTAGTAATCGTGGATGATTACTCTCGTTTTACTCGGGTATTCTTCTTGGCAAGTAAGTCTGAAGCATTTTCCGAATTTTCAAAGTTTGCTAAGAAGGTTCAAAATGAAAAAGGATATGTTATTTCAAGCATACGAATAGATCATGGAGGTGAGTTTGAAAATCAAGACTTTGCAAATTTTTGTGATGAATTTGGTTTACAGCATGTTTTCTCTTCACCATACACTCCAGAGCAAAATGGGTTGTGGAAAGAAAGAATAGATCCTTGCAGGAAATGGCAAGAACCCTCTTAATTGAGAGTAATATTTCCTCTTGTTTTTGGGTTGTAGCAGTTTCTACAACTTATTATATCATTAACAGAGTATTCTTGAGACCTATTCTAGAGAAAACTCCTTATGAAGTATTTAAAGGAAAGAAGCCAAATGTTTCTTATTTTTATGTGTTTGGTTGTAAGTGTTTTGTTTTGAAAAATGCAAATGATTGAACTAGTAAGTTTGAAGAAAAATCAGACGAAAGAATTTTTCTTGGCTACTCAACCTCAAGCAAAGCCTACAGAGTTTTCAATAAAAAGACTCAGTCTATGGAAGAATCTATGAACGTCAAATTTCAAGACTCTATGCAAAATTAAGTGGACCAGACTCAACTTGAAGAATCTGAACCTGCTCTAGAAGTTATAAAGTCTACTTCCTCCGAAGTGGTTCAGATTTCTGAAGTCCAACAACAACAAGAACCAGATATCTCAACTGAAGCAGAGGTTCAATAAACTCATAAATTAACCAGCAACTAGAAGCATAAGTCAAGTCATCCCAAGGAACTCATCATTGGCAACATTGACGAATGAATTCGCACTAGATCCAAAAGGCAAGAAGAGTCTAGTGTTTTAACACTCAATTCTGAGATTGAACCCAAAAGTATAGAAGAAGCCTTGGCTGATGAAAGCTGGATTGAAACTATGCAAGAAGAGCTCAGACGGTTCAGCATCAACAATGTTTGGGAACTAATTCTTAAACCTAAAGGTAAATCTATTATTGGAACTAAATGGGTTTTTAAGAACAAGATGGATGAAAAGGGAAAAGTGGTTAGGAACAAAGCAAGACTCGTGGCCAAATGATATACGCAAAAAGAAGAGATAGACTATGACGAGACCTATGCACCAGTGGCAAGGTTAGAAGCAATTAGATTATTACTTACTTTTGCTTGCTATAAAAATTTTAGGTTATTCCAGATGGATGTAAGAAGTGCATTCCTAAATGGATTTATTCAAGAAGAAGTCTATATGGAACAACCACCTGGTTTTGAAAATCCAAGAACGCCAGACTTAGTCTACAGACTGAAAAAGGCCTCATATGGATTGAAGCAAGCACCTCGAGCCTGGTATGAAAGGTTAAGTAAATTTCTAACTCAAAATGATTTTGTTAAAGGAAAGGTAGATACTACTTTTTTATCAAAAGAGAAGGTAAAGACTTTTTACTCGTTCAAATTTATGTTGATGATATTATCTTAAGATCACCAAATGAAAATCTATGCAAGAAGTTTTCTAGATGCATGTAGGATGAATTCGAGATGAGTATGATGGGTGAGTTAACTTTCTTTTGGGATTACATGTTAAACAATCAAAGGAAGGTATTTTCATTCACCAAGAGAAGTATGTGAAAGATCTCATCAAGAAGTTTGGGTTGGAGAACTACAAAAAGATAGAGATACCAATGTCAAGTTCTTCAAAGCTGGATAAAGATGAAGGAGGAAAGAGTGTAAACCAAAAGCTTTACAGGAGCATTATTGGTTCGCTTCTTTACCTTACTGCATCTAGACTTGATATTTTATTTAGTATTTATATTTGTGCTAGATTCCAATAAGATCCCAAAGAATCTCACTTAAGTGCTGCAAAGCGCATCATCAAATACGTTGCAACAACTCTAAAGCTAGGTATGTGGTATTTTAAAGAATGAGACTTTACTCTCCTTGGATATTTAGACGCAGATTTAATAGGATGCAAAATAGATAGAAAAAGTAATTCGGGTACAAGTCAACTATTGGGCAACAAGTTGGTATCGTGGTTCTCAAGAAAACAAAGTACCGCAATGCTTTCAATAGCTGAAGCAGAATATGTGACTCTTGGAAGTCGTTGTTCTCAAATCTTATGGATAAGGCAATAGCTAAGAGACTTTGGTGTTGAAAAATCGTGCACAGAGATAAAATGTGATAACACCAGTGCCATCAATCTCATAAAGAATCCAATTCTTCATTCAAGAGCAAAGCATATTGAGATCCAACACCATTTTATTCGAGATCATGTCCATAACGGAAAAGTTATGATCATGTTCATAGACTCAAAAAATCAGTTAGCGGACATATTCACAAAGCCATTGGAGACAAATTTATTTGAGTCTATTCGCGCTAGAATGAACATCATATCTATTACCGAGTAAAGTTTGAAAATGTTTAGACTCAAAATATCCATAAGTTACGACTGTAAGTTAATTCTCTCTAAATGAATGTGCGTTTATTTTTGGATAAATCTTTGAAAAGGTACGTTGATTTTTGAATCGCTACTCGCCTATTTTGTTATTAGGAATTATTATTGAATTTATGATGGTTTTTCATTTTCAAAAAGGTAGTTTTCATTTTTGAAAAAGGTAGTTTTTACTTTTCCTTTGTGACTATTCGTATACCTTGTTTCACTTGCTCTATATACAGTAGAAATTCTTCTTCTCCATTTACGCTCACTCAAACCCTAAAATACAGAGATCCTATTTTCTCTCATTTCTCTTGTGTTTGATCCAAAAAGCCTTCACCTTTTCCAACAAACAAGATCAAAAAATCCTCCAAGACTTTGACAATGTCTTTCCAGAGCAAATAATCGAGACTTGCGAACAGGGGACCACATCATATGCCTGAGGGTCCTACCCATTTCGATTTAACTAAAGAAGAAGATTCTACTCAGCAACAACCACAACAACATTCTCAATAGCTTCGCTCCTCACAAAAGTGACACAAGATCCTCCACAAACAGAAGAAGGAATCATTGAAGATGTGGAATTTGTAAGAACTCAAAAACCCCAATTTTTGTTTAGACTCTACTCGAACTTAAAGATGGGTGGTTCTGCAATGACTTTGATCGATGAGTTCTTGCGATCCAATGGTTACAAGAACGAAACTCTCTTCTTAATTGCCATGGAAATGTTAGGAATTGCACCTAAAAGTTTTGCTGCAATGACTTTTGCCAACTTTCCAAGTGATCCGCGCATTGGTGGCTTTAATCAACCTGAAGGGAAAGACAATGATGAAAGGATGTATACCCATTTTCAGCCTAGAATGGGTGTTGCTGCAACTATTCATGGAGAGGGAACGAGTTTATTTCGTTCCAAGGACCACAAGAAGACTTATTTGAAACTTCTGAAGAGAGGGGTTATGAACTCTAGAAGTGTGTACTTTGATTTTCTTGATTCTTTGAAAGTGAGACTAAGGGAGAAATTTGCACTTCTTCAACTTGAACGCTTTTGCTCCGAAACTACTGAAGCCTACCCTGAACTGACTGCATACTTCTATTCAAATCTATCTTTTCTAGATGTGGATAGATTTTGTTTTACGGTTAGGGACAAAGAGTTTGTGGTTAATGTGGATACGTTGGTTGATGTGATTGGTGTGGAAAGAGGGAGTTTCCAACCAATCAGTGTGTCTGTTGGTCATGCGACTTTAGCTCTAGTCCGGGACAGATTCACTGAGGGCAAGATTTCTTGCACTAGAATGAATGCCTCCAATATTTTACTTCACAAGATCGTGATTAACTATATCAGACCCAAATCCACTTCCAAAACTAATGTCTCTCACTCTGAAGCGAAGTTGATGTATGCAATCAACATTGGCTATAAGTTCTCATTGCCTCACACTATCCTAATGCACAAGTATAGGACAGTTGTGAAAGACGAGGGTCAACTACCTTATTCTGCGCTGGTCACTCGACTATTCAGACATTTTCAAATTCATATTCCTGCCTCTCTTTGTGTTAGAACCATTGCTCTAATTGTGATTGGGCTGAAAATGGTTTCAAAGGTGCATCTGAAGTAGCTGAATAAAGAATTGGAGCGCCTAAAAAAAAAGACCCCTGTCAAGGAAAAACAAGACTCTGCAAAAACTAAGAGAAAAGGCAAGGAGCCCATGACGCACCAACCAAGAAGAGGAAAGCCCTTATCTTGCAGGATGAAGAAGATGAGGACGACATCACTCTCTCCGCCTTGTGAAATCTACGGAGTTTTGTTACCTTCACAGCGCTAGAGGACTGAGAGAACAGAGACAGAGTAGAAACAGAGAAGACATGGGAAGAAAGAACAGAGGAAGAAGGAAGAGGAAGAGATGAAAAGGAAGAAGAGGGTCAAGATGACTCTTTTGAGCCAACATATATTATATCCTTGTCCGAGGATTCTAAAAAAAAACTCAGAGTGGAACTGTAAGAGACGGACAATATCACTCGGGTGCTGAAGCAGAGCAAGCAAAAGAAGAATTCTTTTCTCTACCTGTAGGCACAAAAACAGGGGGAGCTGCTAGAAAAAGAGGTACTTCTTCACCTTTCTTTACTAGTGATGTAACTAGATCTCCAGCAGATTCAAAAGATGTCTATGCCTCTCAATACCCTGCAGCAGATGTTGAGGAATCCTTTCCTAGTCCTGGTAATCGAACTACTGATGTTCCCTAACATCTCAAGACTCTTGGAACTGACTCGGCTAGACCCAGTGCTACAACAGAACAAACAGCAGACTTTTGAAGGCTACTGGAAATTCTTTTGGATTTGAAGGGTTAGCAATATGGAATGGAGTATGAGATCCAAAATCTCCACAAAGCTTTGAAGTCCACTTCAAACTTTCTACAAGAGTAGATACTCGCTCTAAAGCTTCAAGTGCAAGCAACCGCAAAGGATGAGGATATTCAACAGATACAGGAGACTCTGAAGAAGCAGGAGGAGACTATCAAGTCTAATGGGGGATTTCCAGATCGTTCGTATCCCCAAACAACCATGATTTTTACCCAACTCTTTTTATAGTCATTCTTCACTTTTTGCTGTGACAAAAAGGGGGAGAAGTTTGTGCAGATTTGACAATTTCACTGATCTATCTTTTTCTATCTTTTTGGCTTGGAACCATTTGGTATCTTGGTATCTTTGACTCATGACTTTGTGCTTGTTATCTTTGACTCTGATATTTTTTTTTTTTTTGTTTTGGTTTTGGACTAACTTTGGACTGCTTGGATTTGAACTTTTTCACGCTTGCAATAACTTAGTTTGTGATACTAATTATGACTGGATAGTCATTTTGACTTGCAGGACTAACATGTTTTTTTGTGGTTGCAGAATTGATGCTATTCAGGCCTTAATCATTTTTTTTTTTTGTATCATGTTTTGCTTAAGTGTTGTTTTGCAGGTCAAAATTATTCAAATCCGCAAGAAAGTTTTGTCACTATCAAAAAAGAGGAGATTGTTAGAGAAAACTCAATTACTGTTTTGCAGTTAACAAAACATTTCCAAAAGTTAAGTCTAAAGACTTGCAGACTCAAAAGTTATGATCTGAAAAACTCCAGACTCTTTTGACAAAATCTGAAGACAATCAGACCTTAGTTTCAAAGTCTGCCCTTACTGACAGTTTCCAAACCGAAGAATGAAGACTTATCTAGATGCGGGATTATCTTTACGGATTCAATTCGTACAGTCTTTGGAAGATTATATGGCTGGATTTAGCATTTACTTGATTGATTATTCTTATTGGAACTTACTTCAATATGAAAATCATTTGAAAGGCAAGTAAACTTAGAAGGTTCTACTTATGAAAACCAAATATCCTGATTGTATGGGCGATCAGGATTGATGGGCTTTCATCTCAATCATCTAACGACTCGAAGATCCCCTTGATTGATTCTGTCCAACGGGTAGATTGGAAGAATTCATTTAGTAAGTGCTAACGATTATGAAGGCATAAATGAGTATTTAAGGCAGACTCTCAAGTTGTTCGAGGTGTGAGTGAAAGAAGAATTCCAAAGTCTGAAGCTCTCAAATTACTTACCGTTTCATTCATTGAGCTCAAAGTTGTATACAAAAGAGAGAAATACTTAGTGAGACTTTGTGAGAGATTAGTAGAGACTTATCACTGAGAAAGTCGAAGATCACAAGTTGTAAAATCTCTTTTGATTCATAGTAGAATCCAGCCAGTGGGCTGTCACCGCGGGAGAGTGGACGTAGGCTTGGTTTAAGCCGAACCACTATAAACCTTGTGTCCTAATTCTCTTTCCTTGAACTCTTTACTTTCATTCATATATTTGCATATTCATTTAAAGCTGATTATGTTCTTAGTCTATCATCTTCTAAAAGCAAATTATTTTTACTAAGTTTTGCGAAAATATCATTTTACACCTATTCACCCTCCTCTAGATGTTTGTACTAGCCCTTTCACGGAAGTCATTCGCTATGGAGATCCAGTGATGGTTGGGTCAGTCGCTAACGGGAAGGATGTTTCACGATTTGGTTTGGGGAGTCTCGGCCATAAACGCTCGACGGTGGAATCTATATATGCAATATATTGATGTATTAGTCAGATGACTTTGATTCTTGAAGTCCTTGTGCGGTCATCTTGCCTTTTGGTACGTTGTGGTGATGTTTTGAGAGCAAGTGGAATAGGGAGAAGACGTTGAGGGTCTATTATTTGATAACACTCCCATAAACAACTTATTTTGTTTTTGTTTTTAATTTTCGGAAACAAAAAATAAACAATAACAAAAATCTATTTGGTAGATTTTTTTATTCTTGAAAATATATTTGGAACAGAATTAAGAAGTAAAAAAAAAGTTATTTTTGCTCTTGGTAACAATTTCTAGAATCAAATATATTTTTTTTTTCTTTCCTCTTCTCTTTTCTTTTCTTTTCTCTTCTTCTCTTTCATTTTCTTCTTCTTGCTTTTGGCTGATCACCGGCCTCGACTATTGTCGGTGACCGCAACCTCACCAAAGCGTCACCAGCCTAAGCCTCGCTGTGGTTGGGTGAGGCTCAACCTCGCCAGGCCTAGGCAAGATTGACTTCACGCTGCTTGGGCGAGGTTGAGCCTTGCCGTGGCCAAGTGAGCCTCCGGCAAGTTCGTCGAACCTAGCCTAGTTGGTCGCCGTTCACCGCAATGGTCGCGACGAGCCACAAAGAAGGAGGAAGAAGAAGAGAAAAAGAAAAAAAAAAAGAAAAAAGACAAAAATATAATAAAAGTACTAAAAAATTATAAAAACATAAAATTTAAAAATCCTGCCAAATGCCTTTTTATCTCGAGAATAGAAATTGTTAATAGTTACTAAATGTCTTTAAAAATTTAGAAATTATTTCCGAGAACAAAATAAAAAAATTATTTTTGAGCAAAAATTATTTTCAGGAACAGAATTGTTACCAAACACGCCCTGAAAGGTTTAAGGAAATAGAGAACAAAATAAAAATTGGAAAATGGGCTTATTTTGAGAAATTTTGGACTTGGTTTTACTATCGGGTTAGTAAGTCTTTGGCTTGAATTGAAGTGGGAAGAGCATGGCCTAATTGTTGTTATAATCCGTTTGGCTTGGTTTGCCCTGGCGAAGCTTTGGGCTATTGATGCATTGGGCTTAGTTCACTTTTAGATTAGGCTTGAGTTATTTTGAAAATGGTTTGTATCAGGGCCCAAACTACAGCGCATGTTAACGTTTCTATTTCTCCCAATTTCTGTTCTTTTGTTCCCCTCGAACAAAAAAAGAAACAAAACCTGTTTAGTAAAACATTTGTTCCCTGAACAATTTCTCTAATTTTTTGTTCCCAGGGAATAGTTTTGAGAAACAAAAAGAAGTTGCTTCTTGTTCCTCGGAACAATTTCTAGAAATAAGCCAATTTTCTTTTTTTTTTTTTGTTTCTCTCACTTGCTGGGGCCACCTCCAATCACCCGAGCCACCATCGATCGCCATTGCCGCCAGCCGCCACCTAACGCCGCCAGCGGCGGGTGGCGGCGGCGACGGTCGGCGATCCGTGAGCAAGAATAAAAAATGAATAAATACAAAAATAAATTATTATGCGTACCAAACGCATTTCTATTCTTATTTTATTCCAAGAGTAGAAATTTTGTGTAGTTACCAAATGGGTTCTTTTACTCAGAAATTGTTCCCCGGAACAAAAATAGAAAAGAACTATTTCTGAAAAAAAATATTCCCTGCAACGTGCGCGTTGTCATGCACAGCCTTTGTGACCCAAACACGTGAAGCCATATGTGTCCACATTCGAACCGGACCCTAGGGTCCAGCTCGAATCCCTATTTTTGAATAAAAATTTAAAAAAACAGACAATAATAATTAAAAATTCCAAAAAAAGGTTTTATTTTTTTTCTCAAAATTAAAAAAAAAAAGCTTCAAAAATAGTTTTTGGGTCATTTTTCTTAACATGGAAGCCTCTAAATCTAAGATTGTACTTAAAATCGAACAAGCTCCTATGGCTTTACCATACAGTTTCAATTGCACTTTCAATATGTTGGTTATGGCTTCCCTTTAACCTAGTTAGAATTGACATTTATCTTTTTATTAGTGTTAGATCTTTGCTATCCCATGTAATTTATTTAATGCTTTTCTAGGTTGTTAATTGTTATGTTAATGATTGCGCACCCACATAGTCGCCTCATATATTAGTGGATAAGTATAAAATCAATCCAAACTACTTGACCAAAATCTTTTTTTTGAAATGAGTAGAATTAGGTACCGAAATGGCAATAATTGTTAATTAGTGTAATCAAGTCCCCGACCCTAGATTCTTTGGTTGCATAAGAAGTGAAGTACGCTCCTACACTTCATTTGGATTCTACCCAACCTTGATAGGCTAGTGGTGACTCTTTTTTGGAAAATTCTCATGCCATCAATTTGAATACCAACATCACGTGAGGTATGGACTTGGGAGAGCCCACGTCTAAATCATGGCTTATAAGCCTGTCCTTTAGGCAATACCTTTAAACCTATTTCCTTCCTTATTGAAGGGTAGGTCATAATAGAGTGTTGGTGAAAACGCAGGTTCTTAAATTGTCTTTTAGTTGGCCATGATATTAATATTTTTGAAGAAACCGGTGACGATTTTTGGACACAGGGGCAGATTTGGGACTATAGAGAAAGTTGGCAAATTTTTTTGGGCGGTGCTATTCCATCCATTATATGGCTAAATCCACCCAATTTTCAGAAAGAAAAATTGCCATCAATCATTCAATTGCAATTTAAAGTGGTGGCCCAAACTTATTTACTTTCCTTCTTTTTATTTAATTTTTTTATGTAGGATCTAGTTGCCATAATTAAGATTTCATATGTTTTTTTTTCTTGTGGTTATCCCATATATATTAAAGTACTATGTTTTCAATTTATTATAAGATTTTACTTATGTAGAAATTAGTTTTGTCAAAATAAGAAATTTTCAAAAACCTAATTCTTTTCAATGTTGTCTATCAAATTTGTTGATTAATTGACAAGTAGAATATAGAAATTTTTTAACATAGACACTTTTAACGCGATTACTTCTTTATAAACTTTCACATTTATTGTGTGTATCACCATCAAACATTATCAGCCATCTTTTATACACATATAAATATAATTGGATGATTGATAAAAAAAAAAAACTCTATAAAGTATTTCTAAAATAAAATCATAGTTATATTCTCGAATGTGGAACTTTAAAAGACAAAATGTAATTAAATCACAACATTCTTAAAATAATATATAAATATATATATATATATATATATATATATATTAATGCCAATGAAATCTTATGATTTTGGCTTGAAAAAAATTAATATCATCCATGAGATATTTTCGAACAAGATAAGAAGGGATTTAATGGTGATATGCACAACAAAAGTAAAAGCTTATCAAGAATGTTAATCTCTAGATTCTATTTGATAATTAACCCATAAATTTGCTCAACAACATAAAAGAGAATTAGATTTCTTGGGAATTGTTCTTTTTACACAAAACTTATTTTACATAAGTAAAATCTAAAACTAAAAAGAAAACATAATGCCTTTAATATACATGAGATAGCCACATTAAATAAAAATAAATGTGTGAAATTTTTAATTATGACAACTAAATTCTAAATAAAAATGGAAAAAGAATGGATAAGAAGGAAAGTAAATTAATTTGGGGCGACTGCTTTATATTACAATTGAATAATTGAGGACAATTATGTCTTTTAGTGAAAAATTAGGTGGATTTAGTTATACAAAAGGTGGAAAAAGCATAGCCCCTTCTTTTAAACAAATTTTTTTAGATCAAATTGGAATTAGATCTAAAGTTGGAGATTTTTAGTGAATTAAGCCCTTAGCGTCTTGCACAAGGTGTCGGATGTACATGATGGCCAATAGTGCTGCCGCATAATGTATGACGCACCACATGATGTCAAACCCATGAGGTGGTAATCCCTATTAAGCATTTTGCTGGCCCGTCGCTCGATTGTCATGTCTCGTCCTTGGATCCAATGAACGAAAAAAGAAGAAGGATAAACATTAATTTCATATCAGATATTTCATGAATCCTAATATATTTAATTAGGCATGATTGGCCTGAATGAACACACGTCTTAATCATGTGAACAGGAGTTTACAATAATTCCACTTTTAAAAGGTGGTAAATTAAAAAGTTCCTATATATATTTCTATAGATTATGAATTCCAGCAGAGGAGCACCAAGAACACATTCGGACAAGCATAGGATGTAGGTTTGTGGTGTAGGTGCAAACGTGGAAAGGTAACGGAAGAAGAAACCCACAATGGTCATGTGTAAAGGCAGAAATTACTAATCAAATCTTGTTTTGCTCTCCTGATCTTATCATATTGGCATATCGTCATGGTCCTAGAAAAAGCAAAGTGGTTCTAGATGTTTTTCTGAAATAAACGACATTGACAAGACCCAAATTGATTTTCATGTTGTATGGCATTTTTTTTTTTAAATTTGATTAGGACATGGGAGCAAGAGACAAATTTTTGTATATGTAGATTCAATTGATCGTGAGTTGAGTGAAAATGAATCTCAATTATTGTCCGTCCCACTTATTTATTTGGGTCCAACATGAAACATATATCTTTCGACAGATCATGTTTCCTCTTTAATAATTCATCTTGGATGTCAAATCATAGGTCATGCTTCCTCTTCAATTATTGATTTTGGATGTCAAAATGTCATTATAGTCCTCCCTCATTTTTTTCTTAACATTATCAAAAAAGGAGGTGTCACAAAAAGTGGCCTGACCAATTATTTTTACACATAAAATATATAGGCATTTCACAATAGAGTCTATATACATAGAATTATCCTTAAACATTTTGCCACAATATGCATTACTCTATTATTTCTTGTAGAGTGCTGGACACATGGAGTGCCAAAACTTCGCATGAAGGGACACTTAAGTGCCAAAATGGGAAGCAAAATGGATCACTTAAGTGCTAATGGCAAGAAAATCTGGCTAAAATGTTGACGTGACGATTTTTCGGTGAGGTAAGTGCAAAACGATGTCGTTTTGCACACTAATGTGGCTAGACAAATGCAGAAACGACATTATTTTGCTTTTGACGTGGTAAATAATTAATATAAAAATTAATTAAATTAAATTTAAAGCTAAGATTATTTAAAACATTTAAAATTAAAAAAAAATAAGGGAGGAGGCATGTGGTTGAAGGCTGAGCCCTTGCTATTGCCACCTCCTCCTCCTCGCCGGGAAGGGCCGGTGACGGTGGGGGGAGCATCAGCCAGGGTTGCTGAGCCCTAGCCAGGGCCCGGCGACCCTAGCTAACCAGGGGTCGGGGCTCACAAGCCCTCGCCCAAATCTAGGGCGAGGGTTGGGGCCCTCCCCCAGATCTGGGTGAGGTCGGCGACCCTCGCCCTGTTGGACCAAGGGCCGTTGCTGGCCGGGGGTCGGCGAGGGCTCGCCCTCAATCGCCTTCTTCCTCCCTCATTTTTTTAAATATTTATTTTTAATTAATTTTTTTATAATTAAATTAAATTAATTTTTATATTAAAATTCAAATCCGTGTCAAAACGATGTGGTTTTTGCATTTCTTTGCCAAGTTAGCAATTAGGCGAGCCACATAGGCGAGAAAAATAATAAAAAAAATTGCCACATTGATTTCTGGTGGGGTTCGGCGGAAATGGCATTTAAGTGTCCTACTTAAAAAAAAAAATGGTACTTAAGTATCACTTTCCTAACTTTTGACACTTAAATGTCCCTTCATGTCAAGAGGTTTAGGAAATCCTCAACCACACTATGGATGAACCTAAGCATGAAACCTTAGCTTAGCATAGAAGAGATCGAGAAGCTTATCAAGCTTGGAAAAAGAAAAATATTATTGCTCACATCATGTTGCTAAGTTGTATGTAAGATGATCTCATGTTTATGTTTGAAGGTTATGATAAAACTCAAGCCATCTAGGCTGCCTTGAAAGATAAATTTGGGGGCACACTTGTCATTAAGTTGAGGAGGCTTACTATCAAATTTGACACATAGTGAAAGTGTCCAAATTTAACGATGATGTGGCATCTTCAGGAGATTTCAAACATAATTCGTGAGCTAAAGTCAACAAGTCACACCCTTATTGATGAACAACAAGTTCAGGCTGTCATAAGGCCTCTTCCTGATAGTTGGGAGCATATGAAAACTAACATGGCGCACAATGAGAATATTGTCACTTTTGATGATATAGCGTGTTAGTTGGAATTAGAGAATGAGTGCTTAGAGGTTGCAAGATTCTCTACCCATGCTTATGTTGCTGAATCGAGTTCGCGTAAAGTTTCGGCCTTCAAGAGTAAGGGGAATCATAAATTCAACAACCAAGGGAAAGAGACTAAGTAGGCACCCGAGAGGGCTAAGATCTTCCAACGCAACAAGTGTGGTGGGAGGAAGGACAAGGCCAAGATGAAGTGCTACAATTGTAGAAGTTATGTCACTTTACTCGTGAATACACTGAGCTGAAAGATGTACCCTATTACTCTATTATTTCAAGTAATGCTTTTGTTTCTAACACTGTAATACTTGTTGAATCTCATCCAATGTGGACTGTAGACTTAGGAGTAATAGACCACGTAGCTAGGACCGATGAGCATTTGTATAGTATTGTCGGATACAATTTAGAAGAAGATGAATATATGTTAGGAATAACTCAAGAGTTGAAGTGAAGAATATCGACATATATAAATTAATTTTACATGGTGGCCGAAGCCTATTACTACATGTCTTTTGTTTTTTGATGGACGTGGGCTAGTGTAGGGGGTAGTGAAGTTAGGAACCCCTCTCACCCTTTTTCCTAGCTAATTACTTACACTTTTGTTTATGAACATGTAAATATATATTGTGCATCAGTGAAAGACTTGTAAGTAATCTAGGTTAATGTATGTAAGCCCGAATGGTTTTTAAAAGGAAAGTCAATGAAGCTTTTCATGATCCTTATATATGTTCTTAGTTGGATTGCCTAATGCTAGGTGATAGAACTATTACAGGGTGATCGCGTGTTAGAAAAGCTTCAGATCATAAAATACCCATGTTATACATGCTAACCAATTAGGTTTGGATGCTATAGTGCGATAATTGAAATCAACAGATCCTGTCATGATGATATTCCGCATAATTTTCGCTTGTGCTTAGTATGTGACGCTGCCGGGATGTCACACTTCAAGTCTCCACAAACACTTAGAACATCACGATCATTATAAACTCGTGCCTATATCAAATTAAACGGGAAACTTCGATCAATAATCAGCAGTTGGATAGAAGCTTTCTGTTTGCAAACTCCTTGATCCAGTACCAATTACATTATTCACACCTTTAATTCCGTTACATGTATTTTCAATTCCTTTTACTTTTTCAATCGTTTATTTTCCTGTTCAAAATCAATAAGGAGCCCATTTTCCTTATAATTTTTTTTTTTGCTTTTTTGGTGAAACAATACCGCTAATGTATTCTATAAATACCCTAAAATTACTTAATGATTGGGATTGCTTAGCAAAAGTAATAGATGGGCCAACGCTGCATCGGTAAAAAGGGTCCTTGGAGCATCAGCTATATTTTTGCACTGCCCATTCATCCCCTGTTCACAGTCCAAGAAGTATAAAAGATCCTTTCTCATCATAGGAATCGGTGCTCCATATTTCCGGTCTATTGAGAGAGAGATTAAGTTCATCGACATGTCTATCCCCTTTGATCCCGAGCAATTCTATGGCTATGCGCCGAGAGATTGGAGCAAGGCGTTCGAGGCTCAAACGAACCGACTCGAAAAAATAATGGTCTTGCTGCCCGTCACTGCTGTGATCCTACTCTTTCTTGCACTCTTCGGGTCGTTCAGGCGATGCTGTGTCAACCGCGCATTCACGTTGGTCGCATCTGCGGCCTATAGACTTTCGCCCGCTGTCATCGCGTACACGCTTGGCCTTATGCAAAGCGCCCCTTTCAAGAGTTCACATTTTCCTGTCTGGGCGGTTTATCTGGTGGTGGTTCTCGGAAGCGCAGATTCCTACACTGCGCACAGCATTCGGGACATTGAACAGTGGAAGTCATTTAACGTCGACGCTGCTGCTAAATGTTTCATGACAAGTTGGATGATCTTTTCATACGTTGAAGGTTCGGTGATAGCAATATTGTGCACGGTGTTACTTTTCATCATTTTATTCACGAAACTCGTCGATAGAGCACAAGCTTTGATGTTGGCAAGCAATTCTGGGATGCAGGAGAAATTCAAGTTAATTGCAGACTACACGAGCGCGGAGCACCAATGGAACGGTTCAAGCGACATAGATCTCTTTACAATGCGCGGGTACAAGTACTTGGTGAGAGTGGCAGACAAGGCAAAGGTGCGCTCATTGTGCTCAACAGCGAACTATCAACAATTGTCAGAGATGAATGAAGTTATCACCGTTGAGCAGGTTTGGAATTGCAAAGGGAGGCTTTTAAGTAAAAGCGGAGGAGACCCGGATGGCCGACTCAAAGATTTGTGCCTGTCTTTTTCGCTCTTCAAGTTCATCTGCCTGACATTCGCTGGCTACTCATTGCCCCAAGAAGCTCACAAGAAGTTATGGCGGTTAATTGAACAAATGCTTTCTGAAGAGAATGGTTATAAGCGAGTTTTTAGAGTCATCGAAGTAGAACTTGCATTTCTTTTTGATTTATTATTCACCAAATACCCAATAAATCTTAGCCCACATCGTTCCTTGTATAGATTGCTTCAACTCTCCATTGTGGTCGCTGCTGCTCTGATTTCACTGCCTTTTCTCCGGGGAGGGATCTATTCGGTTCGTGCTTTGGTAACCGTCTTGTTGATGATGTCAATCCTCGTCGTTGAGCTTGCACAGTTCGTCATCATGATTCTTTCCGAATGGGCAAAGGTGATATACATATGCAAGTATGTGCGAGATGAGCGGTGGCAAAAGAACAGATGTGCTGAGAAGTTGATCGAGATAATGTGCAGGGTTCAGTTACTGAAGCCTTGGGGAAGACAACTCCGTCAGTACTCGCTCCTCAAATCATACAACTATTCTCCATGGAAGTGTATAAATAATAGACTGACCGCTGCTTATGTCGACCCTAAAAGGAATGGTCAGGAACAAATTGCTCCCACCAATTTGTCCGAGCAAGTATTAAAGGCGATTGCTCAGTCTCTAAGAGAGAATTGTACCAGCAATTTAAAGAAGGGGCTAGCATCTTTGAGGCTCAACCACATGTTTCATCAGCTCTCATGGGCCTGTCGTCATGAGACAACCACTCATGTTATAATGGTCTGGCACGTAGCAACCACTTTCTGTGAACATGAAGCACCTCTAAGAGGCCCTCAACTTTCAAAAGAACCGGGAGAACACTTTGGCATAGCGACTAAGCTATCGCAATATCTTGCTTATTTGGTTGCTTTTGCCCCTAGGTTGCTCCCTGATCACCCTTACAGGACCCAATCCATATTTTGTTCTGCTGTCAGCGAAGCCAGGGATTTATTCAAGGAATCGTCGGTTTCAATAGACAAGAGGATTGAAAAGCTAAAGGGCATTGACGGCGAACAATGCCAGGAAAACATCGTTTGTCAAGGTGTAAAGCTAGGAAGGCAGCTTGTTAGTGGAGTGGCAGATGAGGAGCGAATTTGGAAGGTCTTGGCTGACTTCTGGGCGGAAATGATGTTGTATGTGGCTCCATCGAACGATGCGGCGGCTCATGCTGACTACCTGCCCACAGGGGGCGAGTTTGTGACTCATGTTTGGGTTTTGGTCTCGCACGTGGGCATCACGAGAGAGCTAAATGATGGTGAGTGACATGATGATTCAGAAAGGAACTGAACTTGGCCTTATATTATGATGTTATGCCTAACCAGCTGTTTAAAATATCTATCCGGTTGGGAACATATGTAGTAGTTTCTTCATCTTGCATCGATCCCTGATCGGGCTCTAGAAAACTCTCTTTTATGATGTATGGTGTCTTCTTTTATGTGTGGGTAATCTGTTGCTCGATCCAGAATATTTTATGAAAGACTCGAGTTGGTTGTGCATTTCGGACATTGTTTTGTATTGAACATGGACGATATGCAATGACTTTCTACTTCTATTCACACTTTGCACGTTAGAGTATATGTATTGGAGTCGACATTTCCTAGAGCCACTAGCAAAGTAGATGATCATATCGGGTATGTCATGAAGCAGAATGGAGCGCTTTGAACGAGGCCAAAAGTGTAGGTGACAACGGGGGCAAAAATGGTGGAAAGAAAGATGTAAAGAAAAGGCTAGGAAGGTCAATAAAGCCTTAATCCGCGGAACCATATTGATAACTTCGAGCTTATTCCGATAAAATTGCATGAATCATGCATTTTCTTGCTTTGAATCTCACGCTTGGTGTTCCTCTTCTTCTAGTAAGCTTGTTCAAAGCATGGACTCTGAAGGAGTCTTATCGGATATAGACTTGGACGAGTCATTTCCGTGTTCTTTTTTATAATCTTTTGTCCTGTTCCTTATTTTCCCCGACAATCTGACGTATTTTTTTGTTTTTGTCAAAAAGCAATATGTATAGTTAAAAATTGTAGCTACTTTTTCGAAGTGTAATGCGAAGAGATTTTGTTTTGTTTTGTTTTTCATTTTTATTTTTATACTTTTTATGAACAGCAAAGCGTAGTGCTATGAGGATAATTACTAGAAGCCAAAGCTAAGACATATGAATCCTCTAGTGGCAAAGTCCTACATACCTCCGATCTCATCCCATCTTTGATACTAATATTTATAATGATAAGTGCAGATAGTAAAGTAGTTTTTACAGATATCATTGATTCTTGTATATCAACAAGGACAAGAAACTAGGTTGTGACAGTTAAGGTGAACAAGCAGTAGTATGAGCAGTATCTCGTGGTAACTTGAAGGTACCTATGCCAAGCTAGTGCTCTTGGATGTTTTTGGCTACTGATAAAAGCGAAAGGTCATTGATTTTATCATCATGTATCATTTCGTTGGTATTGTCATTGGAGATCGTCAATCAACTCACTTGCATTCTACACTTGACGATGATGAGTTTTGAATGATGCTATTAAGGGATCAATACTAGTGATGGTGAGATATGCTTCAAAATTATATATTCCTTAATGGAATTCATATTCAATGATTGTGCATATTTTGGTAATAGATATTTAAAAAAAAACTATTAAACCTATATATGTATATATACACACATACAGACATTTTGAATTTTAATGGAAGAGCACCCACAATGACTGGACATAGGAAGAGGGTACAGGTTTGTCGTGTCGATGCAAATGTGGAAAGGTAATGGAAGAAGTAAACTACAATGGTCATGTCAACAACGTGGAAATTACCGACTCAGATAAGACTTTGCTCTCACAATTTTGTCACATTAGCATGCCATCCTCGATCCTTAACAAGACCCAAATTGATTTTCATATTGCATGGCATTTTTATTTTTATTTTGATTAGGACATAGGAGCTAGGGACAAATTCTTGTATATGAAAATTCGATTCATCGTGAGTTCAATGAATATCAATCACTGTTGACACCTAAATTTTTGCCCAAAAATCATTTAAAAAAAATAGGAACTTGTTTTTTCACAAAAATATTTCATGTCAAATTATTACATATAGATTATCTAGGTGTTTAGTATAGGTTTTTTTTTTTTTTTTTTTTAATGGAAGATGTTTTTCCTAAAAAAAATTAATTAAAAAAAGAAAAAAAAATCGAAAAAAAAAGAGCAAGTTGGGGCCAATGATCTAAATGTGACTAGCCAAGCCCAGGAGGTCAAATTGGAATTCAAATGGCAAGTTGGGAGCCAAAATGCAATTTCCAAAAGTTGAGGGACCAATTCGCAAATTCTGCAAAATTTGCGCCCGAGCCCTTAAATCATCGTCTCAGCCCCCAATTGAGTTGAAATTGAACTTGGGTTTGGTCTAATTAATCAAATCGGGCAAAAAGAACCAAATTGCATTGAATTGGGCATTCTCTGGCAAGAAAATGGCAAACTTTGAGGGATTCCCTTGCAAAATTGGGTGGAGACAATTGCGAAAAATAGTAAAGATCTTAAACTACTATACATGAGCTTGCTAATTAATCAAAAAACGCAGCCAAATTGATGGATTAAAGCACTCAAATCAGCAGCCAAAACTCAGTCCACGAGTTGGTCCCAATTCAGAGTTGTTGAGTAAGCAACTTAGTGGCCCCACCATATCCTCTTCAGCTGCCTAACCAGCCCGATCTCTGCACATAATAGAAGATCATTATTGGTATTGTAAATGGACAAACATTGATCAGGGATAAGTTGTTGAAGGCACGGGAAAATGACACCAAATCCGCACACTTAACATATGCAAAATTTGAAAATTCTGGCTAAGTCAGAAAGTGGGTAAACTGCTCAGTTGGTAGGCATGGCAGGAGGGCAAAAAGCCGACCAAGAGATTAATGAACTCAATGGATAAGATCTAAGAAGCATGCTCTTTTGAGGGAGGAGAGGCAAGAGACAAGAAGGAGAAGAGGGAACTCACGGTCGTTCTCCAAAAACACCTTCAGAAGCAACTCAAGAAAGAGAACCCAGAAATTCCAAATCAACCTTCAGAGAGAGAAGCGAAATTTTCACAAACTTGTAGCCAAAATTAGCCAAAACCTTCAACTAGACAGTGAAGCTTCACTCAATGATCTTTCCATCCATAGGTTGCAAGTCCCAAATGAAGTTCGAGAAGGCCAAGAAAGTCCAAAAAGTAAGTGTTGAGCCCGGTTGGTCACGAGTGAGGGAAAGTGAGTGTTTTGAGAAAATTGAGAGACAAATGAGGAAAATCTTGACTTTCACCCAAACTAGAATACATATAGTTGGGTTTGGTGTTAATTTGTCCAACAAAAGAGGTCCTGAAGTCTAATTTTAGAGGTCAACGAAAACCTTCGTTGTCAATTCTTGTTTTTGCAAATCTCATTTCCAATTTGAAAGAGCCAACTTCCACGTGCCCCCTAAGGATAATTTATTAGTTTCCTCGGCCAAGAAGCACTTGTAAAAGAAACTAGGAAGTAAGGTAAGTATCCTAGATGTATTTTTGTTCGAGTTTGAACGTGTCATAATAGTGAAATATCAAGAGGAAAACCAGCCCGAAAAACTAATTTTCGAGGCTGAAATTTTTTAAGTGTTTGAAGCCTCTTCAAGAGCCATACATGTTTGACTTGCTACTCCCCTTTGCATGTGTTTTCTATCTTCACGAGCTTAATGAATGTTGTATGGGAGTACAAATGATGCTAAGGTCAGCTATTTTTGGTCTCTAAATCCCCGTGTGAACTATGAGATCGTTTAAAACTTTGGCCAAAAACCAAACCTATCCACATTGATTCATGACTGGTTAGTGTGGACTTTGCATGTGTGCTTCTTGGAGAGGTCATTTTGATGTGTTCGGTTGGTCATTCTCTTTGATGTTTGTTACATTTGAAAGCTCATGTTACCTATTTTCACTTGGATTAAGTAATGTTTCCCTTAGATCTCGTATGTGATGAGTGTCGGGGCTTGAATATGGGCATGCAACATGTTTGCTTGACTTGGGTTCAAACCCAAATTTGCAAAATTAGCTCAAATCCACATATTTGAGACCGATTTCAACTTAGTTCTTTTGTGTTTTAAGCTATGATTTCTATCTAATCTTGCTCGTTGCATGTGCTAGTATAATCTTGATACTTTAGTTCCACATGAGATTGCTTATGGGTTGAGATTTAAAGCCGCAAACATGGCCCGAGGAAGCTAGTTTTGGGTGATTTGATGCACGCCAAGTGTTTGACGAAATACGCAAACCAAGTTTCAACCTTGAAACTAGGGGTGAGCGCGATTCCCGAGTAGAACCGGGAATCAGAGAACCGAACCGGAGTTCTAAAGGGACCGGTTGGTTCCCGGTTCCCCTTTTCTGGGAACCGGAACTAGAACCGGAATCGGCACTGGGAACCGAAACCGAAACTAAAACTGGTCCGGTTAAGGCTAAAAAAATGCCCAAAATTCACTTTCACTTTCACTTTTTACATACGACACTTTCAGATTTCTCTCGTCTCTTCGCCCGTTCTCCGCCTTTGCTTGACGCCACTTGAGATTCCCTTGCCGCATCCCTGCTCTGCACTTATGCTGGCCGCCGCATCTCCGAGTGACCCCCTGCTCGCTCATGCTGACACCAGAAGCCCTCTGTAGCAGATCCCAAGTCTTGCCGCGCCTCGCCTGCAGCCCGCATTGACCTGCGACGACCCGACGTCACTACTGCTCCGCCTGTTGCTGCTGCCCGATGCAGCTGCTCACCCCCGCCGCTGTGATCCTGCGACGCTGCTGCTCCGCCATCGCCGTAACCCGAAGCCTACGACCCGCAGCACCCTCGCCCAGCTCCGAGCTTTCCCCAAGCGACGCTGTTGCAGCTTGCCGCTTGCCCTCGACGCCACCTAAGATTCCCTCGCCACATCCCTGCTTTGCGTTTCTACCGATCGCCGCTTCTCCGAGTGACCCCTTGCTCCCTCGCGCCGACACTAGAAGCCCTATGCAATAGATCCCATGCCTCGTCGCGCCTCACCTACAGCCTACACCAACCCGCAATGACCTGATGTCACTGGGGCTCCGCCCCCTGCTGTTGCCCGATGCCACTGCTCACCCCCGCCGCTGTGATCCCGCAATGCCGTGATCATTTTGTTTCTGCGCCGTGTCTTTGGTCTGTCCATCTTCGCCGAGAGCGCTAGTGCCTTCAGTAGAGAGGTACCAAAGGAAGGGAGGTTCTTTTGTCCTTCCTAATTTCCTCTTTTGGTCCTTCCTTGAGCTGGGTAGAGATAATTCCTGTGCCTTTTGTTTCTACACATATTTTCCCCTAGATATTGCTGATGTGACAAATTTTTTGCACCCTTCCATACCACTCGATGATGAGGCTGCGCAAAGGGGCACTTTTGTTTACCTTGTTGAGCGCCACATTGACATGCTTCCAAAGCCTTTGACAGAAGGTAATGACATTTAGAGCTGTAAAGTTGTCTCTTTGACATTAGAGAAAAGATTGATTGTGGTTAATCCATGGTCCTGCCTATATCAAACTTAACATGTGAATTTATGTTGTAGATATATGTTCACTTTAGGTAGATGTGGAGAGAGTGGCTTTTTCTGTTATCTAGGTATGCTTTCTTGTTCTATCTTCGTCATTCGCTGTGCTCTTTTTGGTAAAGAGGATTGCATGTCCATTAGCCGCCATCACCAGACTACACCAAATGATAGCTTGTGTGCTGACTAATCATGAATTGTTAGCCCTGTGTATACAAATATATTGATTGATCTTCCCATGAAAGGAGAACAATCTTGTTTACTGCCCATTTTCTGGAAATGACACCTGAAGTAGAGATAATATCCGCAAGATATACAAAAAGCATTATTAAATCATGTGCAGCTTTGTCTTATATTGAAGCTCAGACAAGGATGGATGACAGGTAATCATGTAAATGTTGAGAAGGCTATTCCTCTGTTCATATGAGCTCTTTTCTGGTGTATAACCTCTCACACATTGTACTAAACTTGTTCTGATAATTTTGTCTTTCAAAAAACTTAGTCCATACTTGTTCTTTTTTCGCTTCTTATCTCTAGCATCCTATAGATATTAATGTTGAAATACCTGAATTTTTTTTTATCTCCTTTACATCTTTAAATTCCAAGTTTGGTTGTTATGAGGTTTGCCTGAAATATACCGGTGCTCTGCGGTCCTGTTGGTTTATTTATTGTTGTTCCAGTTGGGGGAGAAAAAGGTGGCTGGTGATGAACCTGAAGTAGAAAATGGAAGCGGCGTGATCTTATCGATTGTTCATTCTATGTGTAACATTTTGAACTCTTTAAGATCGGGAAAAGCAAACATGGCCACAAAAGTTGTGTATAATTGTGTGGCACTTGCGGAAAGAAATTCTTGATAGAGTTTGTAAGTCCAGTTCAGTTTGATCATATTCTCACCTTGCAAACAAGTCTGCTCTTGCCTAAAGAGAGTGTTCAAACTTCCTTATGGCAAGCATGGACAGCGATATGGTATTGGCAGTGATGTGAGGCATAGGAAATGCTTAGACAAATATTGGCAACTCAAACTTCAGTTAGACCATGAGAGATATCAATCTTTTTTCTTTTTTTTTCTTTTTCCTAAAAAAATTCCCTTTCGTCTTTTGATGCTTTTGCTGATCAACACGCTATTTCCACATGACTTATCCTCTATTCAATAAATTTTCACGTTGGCATGATTCAGCAGTTCCTATTCTTGCTGGTGAGTCTTTCATGATTATGTCTAGTATACTGCAATGAGTTTGTTTGGGTAACTGATGGATTACTTACTTTCTCTTGTTTTGTAGTCGGTTGGCAGATCCGAGTTTCCAGATGAAGTGAAGCTCTATTCTTTGATTAGTTTGTTGTTTGATGCAAGTAAATCAATAATCAGATTATCAAATTTACTAGTCCATGAAATAATACTCATCCATTATAAAAAAATTATCGGTTCTTTTTTAAAATTATCCTATGGATGGTCTTTCATTTCTGTTGTAATATCTGCAAGATATTTGCAGAGGGAAAGTTTCTCATAAGAAAGATTAGTTCTGGTTCAGAAACCATTGCTGCAACATTACCAAGAGATATTCATGTAGCTCCACCTGAAAGCTTTGTTACTAAAGTTGCTGAAGTCATTGGAACCTGTAAAACAATGGGGGATATGGCTATGGCTTTATTTTGGTGTAGGGTTGTTGCTGAGGTAAGGCTGGACTTTGTGAAGTGAACCGCTAGACTTTGCACAAGAGAAATAGTTCACATTCTAGAATATTAAACGCTTATGAGTATTATAGATTGTGTTCATGTTATATTCTCTTTGATGAATGACAAGTTTGTTTATTATTGCTGCATTCATCTCCATTTTTTAAACTAAAAATGAAAAAAAAAAAAAACCTGTTGGAACTTGGAACCGACCCCGAAACTTGTGACAGGGGGTAAGTTCCGGTTCTTGGTTCTCGACGTATAGGTTCCGGTTCCAAAAATGAGGAACCCGTACTCGATGGTAGGTTCCGGGTTCTAGGTGGAACCTGGAATCGCTCACCCCTACTTGAAATAGTCGATTTAAACTCGATTATTATGGCATTCATGTGCTGCGTTGTTCAATGTTAGCATATATTGGTTTCGGGAATTATTATTATTATTATTTAAATAAAATAAATTTCAAAAATTTCAAAAAAAATATAAAAGTGATAGATGGTATCAAATTAAGGCAAAAATGACATCTATGAAATTTCATCAATTTTATAAGGTCATTTTTCCTAATTTAATGCTATTTTGATATTTTATAATCATTTTTGTAAATAATCCATTTTCTGTAAATTAAAATTATTTAGAAGTTTCATGCATTTAGAGTAATATCATGCACATTTAAATTTCCATTTTGCTCATGGGGGTCATGTTCCGGGGCATGATAACAAGGCCATGTAATATTATTTACCCGACTTGTATCGGGTTTTCCTTTTCCGCATTTATTTTCAAGTCATTTCAATTTCTCGGATGTCTACTTACGGACCACTTTTCATTAATTTGAGTGTAAATTTCTCTTCTAAATTATGTTAGGATTAGTCTAGACATTAAGGAAAACAACTCTACAAAAACATTTGCATGGACACTTAGCAGTTTTATAAGAATTATAATTGGTAATCAAGATTGTGTGGCCATTTAGATAAACAACCTTCCAAGTTAGTGGTACCGCAAGAGTGCTAATAGAAACATTGGCGTAAATAAGTCCCCGTTCCTAGAAATCTCTGGTTGCGTAGGAATTGAGACAATACTCCCAGTTGATTGGTTTCTAGCCGACCCTAATAGACTAATGGCGACTCCTAGAATTACATAGGTTGTTAAGAACTAAAAAATCAAAATCCAACATCGCGTGAGGTATGGGCTTGGGAGAGCCCGTGCCTAATCCAGGGCCATTGGTTCGCCTCTTTAGGCAAATACCCCTAAACCTTCTTCCTTTTCCCCCGAACGGAAAAAGTGAGGTCGCAACAATCACTATTCATCCCACTTATTTATTTGGGTCCAACTTGAAACATATATCTTTCAATAGTTATAATCACGTGTTCACATTTCCTCTTCAATAACTCATCTTGGATGTCAAATCATAGGTTCATGTTTCCTCTTCAAGTATTGAACCGGGATGTCAATCTGTCATTTTAGTCTCCCCTAATTTTATTTTTTTTAAACATTATCAAAAAAGAAGCTGTCAAAATTCTTAACTCCATTTGTTTAAGTGTTGAAAAGGCCAAGCATCAACAGAAAGTGGCCCCAACAATGATGTTACACATATAAAGTACATAGGCATTTCAAAATAGAGTATATATTTATAAATTATTCTTAAAAGTTTTACCACGATATGCAATATTCCATTATTTCTTGTATAATAATTAAATATTTATTATCAAAATATACACGATTATATTATTTCTTGTGCACCTATTGGAGGGTACTGTTAAAGAATGCATGGAATTAGAGATGCAGAATAAGAGATTCGCAAGGATGGATTAGAAATCTGTTAAAGTAATAATCAAAGGCAACTTATCAAGTAAAGCTGACACGTGTACCTCTCATATGACTCAATCTCGCACAACCTTTGCATTAGTGGGCCCACACATATGATTCAGTAATCAAACATGTTGTTGAATGTTTTTTTTTACGCATCCCACATTTAATATAATTGATATTAGTGAAATCATTTTTAGCATAAAATTGATTGCTCATTTCAATAATGAGAGACGTGTATTTTATTATTGGGCGTATTTAGAGGTATGCTAATGATTTGGTTACTGCTAATTTTATACATCTACTGATATATTTTGGGGCCACTTAAAGGATCAATGATTGAAGAGGAAATATGAACCTATGACTTGACATCCAAGATCAATAATTAAGGAGGAAACACGAACCTCTATGATAATAGCTATAGGGTGTAGGACTAAAATGAATAAGAGGGATGGACAATGATTGACATTTATTTTCATTCAAGTCACGATAAATTGAATTTTTATAAACTAATTTTCACATGATTAAGACATGTGTTCATTTAGGCCAATCATGCCTAATAAAATAACATTAGAATTCATAAAATTTATTAATTGGAATTAATATTTGTTCTTTTTTCTTTCGTTGGAGTAGCTAAATGGAGGATCCAAGGACAGGACCAAGAGATTCAAGTGTCAGCTCATGGATCTGACATGTCACTTGGTGGGCAACCAAATGATGTATATTATTTGGCTGCGGTACTAGCCATCAATTCACTAAAAATGCCTCATTTTAGATCCAATATTTAGGCACTTGAAGGATCAATGATCGAAGAGGAAATATGAATATATGACTTGACATCCAAGATCAATAATTAAGGAGGAAACACGAACCTTTATAGCTATCAAGTGTAGGAATCAAATGAATAAGAGGGATTGGGGTGGGGATGATTTCATTTCAGGAGTGGGTTTCGACTCCCACGCCCTGCAAAGAGGCAGGGCAAAAGTCTGAGAGTGAGTGTTAGAGTAGGCTTAGCGTAGGACCGACCAAAAAAAAAAAGAGGGATGGACAATGATTGACATTTATTTTCAACATAAATCGAATTGTTATAAACTCCTTTTTACATAATTAAGATAGTGTGCTCATTTAGGCCAATCATGCCTAATAAAATAACATTAGAATTTATAAAATATCTTAACTAAAATTAATTTTTGTTCTTTATTCTTTCCTTGGAGTAGCTAAATGGAGGATCCAAGGACAGGACTAGGAGATTCGAGTGACAGGACAAGCAAAATGCCGAACAAGGATTTCTAGCTCATGGGTCTGAAGTGTCACATGGCTATTTGGCCGGAATCGGCTCAAATTTCAGTATGTTGTTCGTGAGACCTAGGGCTATGAGTTGATGGTTTTCATTCATCGAGAACTACCTTTAAATTCTCCAGTTACGGTTAAGGTTTTCTTACTCCGAATTTGTTTACCCTTTCTTCACTATTTTGGTCTTTTCTTACTCTTTGTTAGGATAACTATTTTAAAGTTGCATTGCTTTATCATTTCCAGATGGATTAATACTATGAAAAACTTCATTTATACACTTATGATAAATTTACCCTAAACTAATATTTTAACAATAAAAAACTCCAAACTGATACACTTTTGACAAATTACCCCAAACCAAAATATACTAGTAACAAATTTACTCTTTGTTAATTTCCGTTAAATTTAACTATCAAATTGATGAATTGGATGACACGTGACAATTAACTGGTATACCGGTTTGTAATTTTACTCTCAGTTTGTCACACTTGTACCGGTTTTGTGATTTTTTGTAGTATTAATCCAATTTAACGGAGGGTATATTTGTCACAAATATACTATTTTTGGTTTTTTGGTTGTCAAAAAATTAGTTTGGGGGTAAATTTGTCATAAGTATAGCGGTTTGTGATCATTTGAGATAAATTTATCACAGTTATACCAGTTTAAGGTTTTTGTGGTATTAACCTTTTTCAGGTCAACTTTTTTAAGAAAGCTTTCTAATGCGCTGGACAACGACTGAATTTATGTGACTATAAATATAAGGCAATGGATTGATTGGATTTCTTAAAGGGGGCCCTCATACACTAGCTACACCCTCTTCAATGTGTTATCTCCATCTAAAACGAGTTCTTATCTTTTGTTAACCCTAGGTCTTGCTTTTTCTATTTCAGGTCAACTTCTTAAAGAAGCTTTCTAGGATGCAGGACAACAACAGGATTTATGTGGCTGTAAAGAAAGGGCATTGAAATGATTGAATTCCTTATTTAGGTCCCCTTGTATGCTAGCTACACCCTCTTCAATATGTTCCTAATAATTCATGCTAGTTCACGGAAATTTATTAGGAGCCTTATCCTATTGAGGCTTGAGGCTTTGATGATTAATCTCCGTCCACGTCAAAAGTACAAGTCATTATTGACACAATTTAATTGATATATGTGCAAATTACAAGCATAGTGTACTAGTTCTTGATAACCTAGAACACCTAGCATGAAAGATTTCAAACTGTTTGATTATGGGAATTGCACAATAAGAATAACAAAAGAAATTTGAATGAAAAAAAAAAAAAGTAAGGAAAGGGAAAAGTAACGAATCTCTAGGAACACCTAGCATGAAAGATTTCAAACTTTTTGGTTCATCCCACGTTTTTAAAGAACAGGAACTTTTGGGTCGCTAGAAAGCCAACCTTTTGTTCCTGGGCCTAGAAGAAGCTTCTAAGTCTCAGGATCCCAATTTCGAAACGCCTTCTTTTGGAGGATTGGGGATGGCCGCTCGGTCTCTCTTTGGTTCAACAATTGGCACCCCAGGGGACCGCTGAATTTAATCTTCTTAGACTCACTTATCTACAGCTCAGGATTATCTAGACATGCCTTAGTTGCAGATCTTTTCTCTAATGCTGGCTAGGCTCTCAAAACAGTCCTTGAGTCATGGGATTATCCTCTTCCGACCCCTACTCAGGTAGAGGATTGCCGTTGCTGACGGGAGAACCCGTCGGGCCAGTTCACAGTAGCAAATGCTTGGGAAACCATCAGGAGCAAGCGGAACATCATTTTTTGGCATGATTTCATTTGGGATAATGCAATCACCCCAAGGTATCAGCTTAACCTTTGGCTTATGGCCAAGCACAAATTGCCCACACAATCTCTGTTATTGTCTCATGGTAGAATAGAGAGGGGATCCTACGCGTTTTGCAATGGGTTGTCTGATTCCATAGATCATTTGTTTTTTGATTGCTCTGTCATGGCAGATGTTTCTTTCTTTTGGGCGATGAGATGTAATTTGCCTTGGCGGAATAGGTCTTGGGGAGAGAATCTCCGTTGGGCCACCTCTTACTTGAAGGGTAAGAATTCTTTAAATGCATTTCTTGCATTTCCCTTGAGGCTCTTTGTCACATTATTTGGAAAAATAGGAATAGCATCCTATTCAAAAAACAACCCATTACCGTCCCGGCTATGAAGAACCATCTTCTTAAGGTGGTTAGGGATAGAGCTAGCACCTTCAGAAATGTTGAGGATAGCTTCAAAAACAGAAGGTTGCAAAAAAGTTGGGGCATCGATCCCATTATCTTCTCGAGAGACCCATAATCGACCCTCGTTTCGATCGACGCTTCAAGGAAATGCTAGTGCTCTGGAGCCGACGTCTCTCTCCTCCTTCGCTAAGGTGTTTGTTTCTTTGCCGGTTGTTCATGCCATGCCTATGTAGTTGTTGTTTGCCTTCTTTTTGGTGCTGCCTTGTGTTTTTACATCATGGCATACTTCCACTCATTATGTTTTTTCATCTTGGGTGCAAGTTTTTGGTGCCGTGATTATTTGTACTTTTGACCTTTCCTCTTTATATTATTACATTTTACCAACAAAAAAAAAAAAAAAAAACGAATCTCTAAT
Organism: Eucalyptus globulus; assembly: GCA_014182545.1. NCBI lineage: Eukaryota > Viridiplantae > Streptophyta > Magnoliopsida > Myrtales > Myrtaceae > Eucalyptus > Eucalyptus globulus. The sequence goes on from CM024721.1 coordinate 43,960,601, forward strand.
TCTAGCCTATAGTACCACCTTGGGGCTGAAAACATGATTCATAGTTTTAAATGTGTAAATTATTATAAAACTAACCAACATATATGTGGATAAGAAATGCATATACCATCATATCTAATTTTCTCCTCCAAATAAAAATTTCAATTGTTTCTATCTATAAAGCTACAATGTGTTAGTTTACTCAATAATGTGTCACATTGTTTGTTTGTCGTTTGAGGCCCACTTGTTTTAAGGGTCACTTAAAATCAATCAAACATATTCTATAGTAAATTAATTTTATAAAATATTTTTGATAAATCTAGCATTCTCTTTCCATTAAAACCCAATCACGGTTCGGAATACCAAACAAGGCTTTAATTGTTCTCCATGAGTTGTCACAGGCCCAATTCCTATGCTTTCAACAGCCACTCTAAAAAAACTCTTCAGAGTTCTGACAAGTTATGTGCCAAAATAGATATCAAAATAGGGTGAGTCCCCGCTGGGTTGCCTGGTCTGTCCAATCCCCAGGCGAGACATCTTCTTGCATTCTCCAATAGTCCGTCTCCGTCTTCAAGGCTCCACAAACAATTAGAACATCACGATCATCATAAACTTGTGCCTATATCAAATTCAACGGGAAACTTCGACCAATAATCAGCAGTTTGTTTATTTGCATTTTTTTACCTTCTCAAAAGCCATTCTGCTATGAGGACTTCTTAAAAGTCAAGGCAGACGAGAGGTAGATTCGACACTCGCGGTTTGGTTTAGACAATGATGCGAAGGTGCCCTTATAGAAAATTTTCTAACTAGAATCTTTTTTCCTTTCGCTGAAAGCGCGTTGGAGGATATAAGCTTTCTGTTTGCAAACTCCTTGATCGTCTAATCTAGTGATTAGGCAACTTAGGGAAATAAGGCATCGCGGCATTTAACAGAAATTAATAGCTTTAACAGAAATTAATAGCCATGTCGGCGTTTTCTTTCATTTTTCTTACAGCAGGATCAATATGAGCGAAAAGGTGCATGGTCCAGAAATCCAATTGGACAAAAAAGAAATTCCAAAAGTGGAATACTTTTGCAAATGTCTGAGTACTGGTGCAAAAGTATATAGTGTAGTAATACAATTGGACAAAAAAGAAATTCTAAAAATTGAATACCTTTGCAAAAGTTTGAGTACCGGCGCCTTCCTCACTTTTTTAACTTTTTTTTTGGCGAACATTTTTTTTTTTTTTTTTTACTTCGATAGCTCCGTTTGCCGGTGCAATCTAATAAATGTAAAAAATTTCAAGGTATTCACTTGGAAAGTAAATCATTTTGTTTTCCTCCATCACTAAACCTCTTGTTCATGAGTTATATACATAAGGAAATCTCTTAGATTATATTTTACTTAAATCTGCATGTAGGTGATGTTCTTGTTAATATAACCTATCAGTTAGATGTTTGGTTTAAGGACAAGGAAATTATGGCCCATTCTTTTAGAGTATTTCAAGAATTATCGCAACAATCGATCCCAATTGTCGTGTAGGTGCTTTAAAATTAAGCAAAAATTAGGATATGTTGCTAATGTAAAGGTAACTTTAAACAAGCAATTTCAACCATCCTTAATTTGAGAGTTTTAACTTCTCATTTTCTCACTAATCATCAAATAAATAATGGATAATACTAATTTTAGAAAAAAATAAATATTTGCATCAGTAATGCATTGAATAACTACACTCAAATTAAGTAATGATTCCGATTGCTTTGCTAAAGTAATTTACCTCAGGATTTCCTAATTCTCGACACTCGGTGAAAGCTGCATCAGTAAAAAGGGACCTTAAAGCATCGCCTGTATTATTTCACCGCACATTCATCCGCTCCTCCACAGTATAAGAAGTATAAGAGATCCTTCTTAATCATTGGCATCAGTACACCATTTTCTCCGCTCTCTTGAGAGAGGGTAGATCATGGCCAAATCCGAGTTCTATCCTGGCTCCCACTACTTGGATAGTACTGCGATCCGACTGCTAAGAATTGAGGTACTGCTGGCCATCACTGCTTCAATGTTCGTCTTTATTGGGGTCTTTGGGTTGTTCAGGTGATGCTGCGGCAACCGCACATTAGCATTGGCTACATTCTATGCCTATACCCTTTCACCTGCTATCATCGCATGCACGCTTGGCCTCATCCAAAGCGCTCCTTTCAGTAGTTTGTATTTTCCTGTGTGGGCGGCTTATCTGGTAGTGGTTCTTGGAAGCGCGGATTCCTACACTGCACACAGCATTGAGGACATTGAACAATGGAAGTCATTTAACCTCTCCTTCGCTGCTAGGGGTGCGTTTGGATGGGCATTTAGAAAGCCCATCCAGCCCCCAAAGCCCCTACAGCCAAAGAGAGGGTGTTTGGCAACCTCCTCAAGGAGCTTTCAAATGAAAGTGGAGTCCTTGGAAATGCTGAAAACATTTTTTTCTTCCTAAATTACCCTCATTGATTTTTCATATTTCCGTTATTACCCTTTTATTTATTTTATTTTTAAATGTAAAGAAGCAGCCCTTCGCCGGACCGGCGAAGGGCGACGGCCGCCGGCGAGCGATCTGCGCCGGCGGCCGTCGGCCGAGGTCGCCCGAGGTCGAGCGACCTCCGGCGAGGGTCGCGCGACCCGGCCGAGGGCCGCCGCAGTCGCCCGAGGTCGGGCGACCCTCGGCGAGGGTCGCGCGACCTAGCCGAGGGCCGCCGCAGTCGCTCGACCCGGGGGCCGCGCGACCCGGGCGACCGCCGCCCGGGGTCTCGCGGCCGCAGCGCCCTCGCCGTCGCGCGAGGGTCGCGAGACCCGGGCGAGGGTCGCCTGCGGCCGCGAGACCCAGCGGTGCGATCGCCGGGTCGCTGCGGCCGCGAGACCCAGCGGCGCGATCCACTGGTCGCTGCGACCGCGAGACCCGGGCGGCGATCGCTGGGTCGCTGCGGCCGCGAGACCTGTGCGGCGACGCCGCGCCGGGTCGCACGGCCCCCGGGTCGGCGACCCCCAGTCGCCCGAGGTCGGGCGACCTCCGGCGACCTTCCGGCTGGGTCGCCCGACCTCGGGCGACCTCGGCCGACGGCCACCGGCGCCGGATCTGCTCGGCGGCCGCAGCCCCTTTCGCCGGTCCGGCGAAGGGTTTAGCTGAATTTTCAAAAAAAGAGAAAAGAAAAGAAAAATAATAACCATCAAAGCTCCTTGCGAAAGTTTTTTTTACCAAACACACATCCAACTCAAAGTCCATTTGCAAAATTTTTTTACCAAACACAACTGCATTTTCCCAAAATAGCTTTGGGCTTTCAGCATTTGTATTGGACTCAAAGCCCATTGCAAATGCTGAACCAAACGCAGCCTAAATGTTTCATGACAAGTTGGATGATCACTTCATACACGACCCACAAAATGTCAATATTGTGTGCAGTGTTTCTTTTCGTCATTCTATTTGCGAAAGTTGACGGAAGAGCATGAGCTTTGATGTTGGCAAGCATTTCTGTGATGGAGAAGAAATACAAGTTAATAGTAGACTAGATGAGCACTGAGCACCGACATGGCTATTCAAGTCATGAAGATCCCACCACAATACGTGGGCACAAGGACACAAGGACACAAGGAGTGCCAAAACTTGGCACAAAGTGACACTTAAGTGCAAAAACTTACGAAAGTGACACTTAAGTGTAAAAATCGGATCAAAATGGATCAGTTAAGTGACAACGGCGAGAAAATTCGGCCAAAACATTGACGTGGCAATTTTCCAGCAAGCTTAGTGCAAAACGACGTCATTTTGCATGCTAATGTGGTTAAATAGTGCCAAAACAAACGTTATTTTGGTACTGACGTGGTAAATGATTAATATAATTATTAATTTAATTTAATTTAAAAAAAATTAATTAATTACTTTTTTTTAAAGCAGGAGGGTGTTAGGCTGAGGCCGGGGCTCAGCCCTTGCCACCACTTGCCTCCCGCCATTGCCGAAAAGGTGGGGGAGGGTTGGCTGGGGTTGCCGAGCCCTGGCCAGGGGCCCCCTAGTGGGCAGTGGCCCTTGGCTTGGTCGGGCGAGAGCCGACGACCCTTGCCAAATCTAGGGGAGGGCCGCAACCCTCGCCCCAGATTTGGGCGCGGGCATGTAGGCCCTTGCCGCCGATTGGTTGGGGTCGCCGGCCCCCCAGCCAAGGCTCGGCAGCACCGGCCGACCCTCCCCCACCTTTCTAGTGACGGTGGGAAGGCGGCGGCAGCGAGGGTTGAGCCCTCGGCCGCCAGCCTGCCTCCCTCTTCCTCCTCACCCTCCTTTTTTTTTTTAAAAATTAATAAATTAATTTGTTTTAAATTTAATTTAATTAATTTTTATATTAAAATTCAAATTATACCAAAACGATGTTGTTTTTGTGTGTGTTTTGCTAAGTCAGTCTTCCGGCGAGCCACGTAAGTAAAAAAATTAATTAAAAAATTGCCACGTAGGATAGGGGTGTGCAACCGGATTGGGTATACCCAGGAATTGGACCGGCCCATTCGGAAAACAGGGTTGGGAATCGGTTTCCATTGAAATCGGTCTGGGAACCGGTTCCCAAAATTCGGAACCGGTTTAAACCGATCCAAGAACTGGGTCCGATTGATTACCCAACCAAGAACCGGTTGTCGGACCGGTTTTAGAACTGGTTTTATAAGTATAGGTCCAAAACCCTACCCTTATTTCTATTCATACTCCCGCAATCACATGACATTTTTCCTCTTGGCTCTCTCAAACATGCACAACACTCCTCTTTCGTCATTCCTCTTCCTCACTTGCTTCCCTCCCTCATTGGCTCCCTCTCGCACCGTCCGACAAATGGACAGTGTTTGTCGCCACCAAATTCTTGTGTACCACGTGAATTGTTTTTGACTTGCCTAATTTCTCTTTTGTAGGAGGATTTATGCTTGCATAAATGAGTAACTTCATGTAGTAGTTGTTGGAATAAGACTCATATTAGACCCATGTTTGTTGTTAATTCTTCGCATTATGATTTTATTTATTATAATTAGCCTTGTAGATCCTTAATTTTTCGTTTAGTCAAAAAACTCATGTATTTATTTATTACAAGTGCTTAATGTTTCGATACAAATTAGGAGGATTATGTTACTTTCTCGTGTATCAATATAAAATTCGAAGTCATATAAGATATCGGGAGATTTCAAAACAAGTTCTAATGGAAACAGGGTTGACTTTGGAACCGGACCAAAAAAATAGGGTGGGTCGGGTATAGGATCCAATACAAATAGAGTCGGGTACATAGTCCAAAAAAGGAGAACCAGTTATAATAAGGTTGGGTACAAGGTCTATGTCTAGACCCTACGATCACTCCTAACATAGGATTTCCGGCGGGGTTCGTTGGATGTGGCACTCAAGTGTCCCATTTATCATAAAAAGTGGCACTTAAGTGTCCATTTCGTAAGTTTTGACACTTAAGTGTCCATTTGTGCAAAGTTTTGGCACTTGAGGTGTTCTTTACTTGGGTACAAGTATTTGGTGAGATTGGCAGAAGAGGCAAAGGCGCACTCATTGTGCTCACCAGCAATATGGAGGTCAAAGAAATCACCATGACTCAATGGGAAAGCGCTAGACTATCTACAAAAGATAGTGGGGATGGATGGAGTTATCACCGTGGAGAAGGTTTGGGATTGCCAAGGGAGGCTTTTAAAAGGAGAAGACCCGAATGGGCGACTCAAGGACGACTCAAGGATTTGTGCCTATCATTTTCACTCTTCAAGTTCATCTGCATGAGATTCGCTGGCTATTCGTTGCCCCAAGAAGCTCACAACAAGTTACGGTGCTTAATTCAACATATGCTTAGTAAAGAGAATGGTCATGAGTGAGTTTTTAGAGTCATTGAAGTAGAACTTGCATTTCTTTTCGATTTACTCTACACCAAGTACCCAATGAATCTCAACCCATGTCATTCATTATGTAGATTGCTTTTACTTGCTATTGTGGTTACTACTCCTCTTATTGCAAAGTTCTCTGCAAAAGATGACTCTTGCGACTGGCTGATTTTGTCTGATGTTCGTCTAATTGTTAGTTGTAACGATATGGCTAATTTTGTAACCATCTTGCTTATGATGTCAATCCTAGTCATCGAGTTTGTACATATTTACATCATGATTTTCTCCGAATGGGCGAAGGTTGAAAATGCTAGTAATACCACCTAGAGGGGGGTGAATAGGTGTAAAAACAAATTAAGCAAATAAATGCATAATAAGTTATTTTGCAAGCAAAGTCTGACTAAAAGTGACACCAAACTTCTAAAGTAAGTTCAAACTCAATTAAGATGGTTTAGAAATTCGAGGAGTTCAGAAAAAGATTGCGACGAATAAATTAAAAGAGTTAAGGGAAGAGAAAATTGAACACAAGATTTATAGTGGTTCGGCTTAGATCAAGCTTACGTCCACTCTCCCACGCTGACAGCCTTCTGGCTGAAATTCACTAAGGTATCAATAGAGAAATACAGTGGTTTGAGTACGAACACTCAATGGAGGATTTGTTTTTCTCTCACTAAGTCACTATTATTGTGTTTTTCTCTCTTGAATACAATTTGTAGGCACTGTCGACGAAGAACAAGTGATTGGAAAGGCCTCAAACATTAGAATTTTAACTTTCACGCATACTCTCAAATGGACTGAATGACCTCCCTAAATACTCCTCTACGCCTTTCTAACCATTGGCAATCTCCAAAGGAATTTCTTTCAATTAATCTGTTGGATAGAATCGATTAAGGAAATCTTGTAACCGTTTGAAGATTGAGATGAAAATCCGATGATTCTAGTCACCCATACAATCAGAATCTAGGTTTCCATAAGTAGATACTTCCCAAAAAGAAACTTGTCTTCAAGATTGATTTCATCAATTCATGATTGATTCCATCAATATATTTATAAAAGGTAAATGAGATTCTTCGCTAGAAAGCTATATATTAAGAATAAATCTCGTTCGTACTAAATCATTGTCGAAAAATCAATAATCTTGAGTCTAATTATATTTTCGTTCTGGACTTGGTTTCATTCTGGATCTCATCAGAGTGGGAAAAACTTCTAGAGTAAAATAGACTTTGACAACATTCCATGATATAGCATAGAAGTTTAGTAGTCTTCGGAATAAGAATAATAATAGGAAAGTTTGTCAACTTCAAAACTTGATAAGAGTTTTCTCAACAATCTCCCCAATTTTTTATGGTGACAAAACTTTCATGGAGATTTAATCATTATATGAAAATTATCCTGCAAAACAACACTTTAGTAGCACATGATAATTGATAGAGAAAACATACAGTAAACATAATACACCTATAATAAATATACATAGTCTGCATCCACAAACACATCAACTAATAGTATGCAAATCACACCAAGAAAAATCAAACATAATCACAAGTCAAAGATAAGATTCAATATGCATAGTCTCTCCCCATTTTTGTCATCAGCAAAAAGATAAAACTAGTTAAGCATAAAAAGAGGTCGGGTCAAAAAAAGATCAGGGTTGTTTTGGAACACGAACAAGTCGGAAATCCTCCAAGGTCTGCACGGTCTCCTCAAGCTTAGTTAGGCACTGATGATAAACATTCTCAACTTTTGCCAGGTTCTATGAAGCCTGCTGATTCAAAGTCTAGACCTAATTATCAAGAGATTGTACCTTGCCTATAGGAGACTCTGAGGTAGTACCGAGAGCAACATGTAATTTCTGGATTTCAAACTCCATTGCATATCGCTATGTCTTAATCTCCAAGAGGAGTTCTACTATCTAAGGATAGTTTGATTCTGAATCTGTTTGGGCACTTGCTTTAGCAAATTGTACTGGTGGAGTAGCTAGAAGTGAAGGAACATTGACCTAAACGTGTGAAGTTCTTTGCTCCCCTTGAACATTAGCTTCTTTGTGTTGACCCTCAAGTGAGACTTTAGGGAAATAAGATGCAAAAATGTCTTCAGCATCTGGAAGAGATCGACTGATGCCATCATTAGTAGTTGGTTCAGTAAGAGGAGTTTTCTCACCCACTTCCCCTGTCTTGGTGCCTTCAATTTGAGAGATAACTTCTCCTTCTTGAACCCTTTCTTTGCCAGCATGGGTTTGTCTTCTAGTTCCCATCTCCTCAACATCTTGGGCATCAATTTCCCTTGTATCTTCTCCTTCCTTGTCAGTCTCATGTTCCTTGTTCACATTGGCATCCCCTTCTAAGTCATCATCCTCACTCTCTTTCACTTTAGTTTCTTCACCATCACTTTCTTCTTCTAGTTCTTTCTCGCTTTTATCCTCTTCTTCTTCCTCAGAATTAGCAAAACCTTGAAGATTTCGCAAGGCAATAGTAGAAATGGTCTCGTCATCATCATCTTCCTCTTCTTCATCCTAGAGAAGAATATGACGTTTCCTTTTTGGTGTTTTTGAGACAACGCTTTTTCCTTTGCGTTTCTTCTCAACAGCAGATTCTAGCTTGACTTTGCTAACAGATTTCTTTTTCAAAAGTGTCAGGACTCTAGAGAGATCCTTCAATCGCATCTTTGAAATCATTTTCAATCAGATTTGCATGGGAGTATTGGTTCTGGAGCAAAGTTGGAATGGCGGTTGAATCTGAAAATGTTTGAAGATTTGGTTATCAATGTCGTGTATGTAGTTGTCCTTTCCCTTTCATAACAATTATGTACATGTGCAGTATGATTGTGTGAGGGAGTGAGAAGGCAACACCACTGCAGATGGCCCACATCATCTTTGCTTCGAATATGGAAACATCAGTCTTTGAAGCAGCCTTGGGGCTGATGCAATTGATGACTATCTTGTGCAACAAGATATTGGAAGCAAACATTCGAGAGTAAGTAATGCTCCCCCTAGGAATCTTGTCCCTTACCAGAAATTTAGTGACCTACTTGTTAGACACATTAATGGGCAGGAAGCCACTCTTCTCTACCCCAGAATGTTAGCCAACAGATTAACATCAACATCAAACACTCTATCACACACAGTAAATTGCATATGAGTGGGATCCAACACAAGTTGGAGTAAAAGTACGTTGTCAATTCGGGGTAAGCCTCTGATGTCTCCACACAAAACTTCTCCATCTGAAGTTTGGCAAACTTTTCTCTCAAGTTCACCTTGATGGAATCTAGAAAGTCAAAATCCACCATGTGAGGGTTGATGACCCCTCTATTTAGCATTTGAGAGAAAACTTTCTTGTGATCTTTTGAACGAAACAACTTCGTCTTTTCTCCAACGATTTTAGCAACAACACCCATTTTTGGTTGAAATTTTTTGAAAACCCTTTCATCATCATCTTCCTTTTTGTTCTCGATTTGACCCTCTATCCCAAAGCGAGGATCAGCAGGAAAGTTCAAAAATTCCTTTTCGGCTTTTTCAGCCTCTACCAGCCTTAACTTCTCCATGGCTCTCAAAAATACGGTTTCATTTCCATAACCATTTTCTTTCAGAAAAGAACTTATGAAATCCATGGGACTTTATCTCATTTTTGAAAAATTATAATGCTTAAGAAGTGCTTCAGGCCTTCTTACCAAAATAGGAGTTTCTTCCTGAGTAACTTCCTCTTCTACTGAACGTTGAGGAGAGCTTCGATGCAAATCATCCTCGGTGAGATCAAAATGTGCCAGTCCTTCAGGAACAAACCATGGCCCATGACTAGCAATACGAGAGGATTTCCTTTGATAGGACATCAAAGTAGACTTAGGGGATTTTGACGGCATGTTTGTATGAGAATGGTTCAGAAATTTTGCAGAGGATTTGAGAGAAGATCAAGAAAGGCGAGGGTTTGAGAGAGAGACTAGGGTTTGAAGAAAGTCTAGTTATCGAGAAAAAAATTGAAGGATAAAAAAAAATGAAGTACAGCAATCGAACCGTCATAAAAGGAAACTTCCATTTTAAAAATTCAAAAATATAACTGTCAATAATTTTTTAAATAAGTTCCGAAAAATCAGTAGAGATATTACAATTTCCAAAAATATAAAAGGCAAATAATAATATGAGAATAATCGTACCTGTTCAATAAGGAAAGAAACTTACGCGCCAAAATTTAAAATAAAACTACCTGAGTCTAGAAGGCTTTCAAAAGGATGTATTTTCCATATGTTGAAACGGCGAGTCTGCTCATCCAGACCTTATCCAGATGCGAGGGTGATATTTAGCTTTCCACGGATGCACTCAAATAAGCCTTTCTCCAATGGCTTTGTGAAAATATCTGCTAGTTGATTCTTTGAATCAATGAATTGAATATTGATTTCGCCATTTTGCACATGTCTCTTATGAAGTGATGACGAAATTTGATATGCTTTGCCCTTGAATGAAGGATAGGATTTTTAGTAAAATCGATTGCACTTGTGTTGTTATATCTGATTTCGATGCAAGTCTCTTCTATTTCAAAATCCCTTAGTTGTTGCCTAATCTAGAGAATCTATGAACAATAACTTTCAAGAGCAACATATTATGCTTCTACCGTTGAGAGTAGCACAATGTTCTGCTTCTTTGAGAATCAAGACACTAACATTTGTCCTAACAGTTGACATGTTCCTGAAGTACTTTTTCAGTCAACTTTACAACCAACCAGATCAGCATCAAAATAACCAAGTAAAGTAAAGTCTCCTCCTTTTGGATACCACAAACCTAACTTCGGATAAATCGCAATATATTTGATAAAACGTTTGACAGCACTAAGATGAGACTCTCTTAGGTCGGCTTGGAATCTAGCACACATGCACACATTGAATAGAAACAAGTCTATAAGCAGTGAAAGAAGAGAACTAATCATGCTTATGTATGTCTTTTGGTCAACTTTCTTTCCACCTTCATCCATGTCAAGTTTGGAAGAACTTGACATGGGAGTCTCAATCTTCTTGTATTTTTTCATCCCAAACTTCTTGATAACATCTTCGACATATTTCTCTTGATAGATGAATATTCATTTCTTTGATTGTTTGACTTGCAGACCCATACAAAATGTTAATTCACCCATCATGCTCATTTCAAATTCTTCCTGACTTTGAGAATTTCTTGTGCAGATTTTCATTAGAAAATCCAAAGATTATATCATCTACATATATTTCAACAAGTAGAAAATATTTTTCTTCCTTTTTGATAAATAAGGTTGTATCAACCATTTCTTTCTTAAAACCATCGCTTATCAAGAACTTACTCAATCTTTCATACCAAGCTCGAGGTGCCTATTTTAGACCATACAACGCTTTCTTCGGTCTATAGACAAAGTCTAGTTTTCTGGGATCTTCAAATCCTAGTGGTTGTTCCACATAGGCTTCTTCTTATATAAATCCATTTATGAAAGCACTCTTGAAATCCATTTGAAATAACCTGAAATTATGAAAACACGCATATGCAAGCAGTAGTCTAATGGCTTCTAACCTAGCTATAGGTGCACAAGTCTCATCATAGTCTATTCCTTCATCTTGTGCGTATCCTTTTGCCACAAGCCTTGCTTTGTTCTTGGTTACTTTGCCCTTCTCATCCATCTTGTTTTTGAACACTCACTTCGTTCCAATCACAGATTTCCCTTTTGGTTTTGGAACTAGCTCCCAGACATTATTGATACTAAATTGTCTAAGTTCTTCTTGTGTTACTTCTATCCAGCTTTCGTCGATAGTGCTTCTTTTACTCCTTTTGGTTCTATTTCTGAAATAAGTGCTAGTGCACTAGAATCTTCTTTTGCTTTGGATCTAGTGCGGATTCCTTCTTCTATATTGCCAATGATGAGTTCTTTAGGATGACTTGATTTGTGATTTCAGTTGTTGTTAGGTTTGTTATTTCCTGTAGGGATTTACGGATCATCGGTTTTCTTCGATTTTTCCAACTTTTGTTCTTCTTGACCTTGATCACCAGAAGACCGTAGTCCCTCGGGGAATTAGACATTATTAAGTTTAAAACTAGTTTAGATTTTTCAAATTGAGTCTGATCTTGTTGGTTCTGAATACTTTCTTGAAATCTAACATTCATGGATTCTTCGACAGTTTGTCTATTCTTGTTGAAGACCCTATAAGCTTTGCTTGAAGTAGAGTAATCAAGAAATATTCCTTCATCCGAGCTTTCTTCAAATTTCCCAAGTTGATCATTTCCATTCTTCATAATAAAACACTTGCAACCAAACACATGAAAATAAGAGATATTTGAATTTTTCCCTTTAGATACTTTATAGGGGTTTTCTCTAGGATAAGCTTTAAAAATACCCTGCTAATTATATAACAAGCAGTAGAAACTACTTCGGCCAAAAACATGAAGAGATTTTACTTTCTATCAATAGAGTTCTAGCCATCTCTTGTAACGATCTATTTTTCATTTCTACAACTCCATTTTGCTCTGGGGTATATGGAGAGGAGAAAGCATGTTGAAGACCACTCTCGTCACATAAATTTGCAAAGTCTTGATTTTCAAATTCTCCCCCAGGATCAGTTCTTATGCTTGAAATAATATAACATTTTTTGTTCAAAACTTTCTTAGCAAACTTTGAAAAGTAAGAGAAGGTTTTGGACTTATTTGCCAAGAAGAAAACCCAAGTGAATCGTGAATAATCATCCATAACTACCAAACAGTATTTCTTTTCACCAATGCTCCGTGTTCTTGTTGGTCCAAAAAGATCCATATGAAGAAGTTGCAAGACACGATTGGTAGAAATTTGGTTTACAGGTTTAAAAGAGCTTCTGACCTGTTTTTCCAAGATACATGGAGTACATAACTCAGATTTCTGGTATACCATTTTGGGAAGACCTCGTACCAGCTTCTTAGAAGAAAGTTTAGCAATCTGTTTCATATTCACATGTCCACACTTGTGATGCCAGAAATATGCTTCATCTTAAATTGAAATAAGACATTGAGAGCTCTCTGGACTTATGTCCAAAAGATAAATATTGCCATGTCTTCGCCCAGTAAATGATTGAGATAAATCTCGACTAATTCCATAATAGATATCTTCTTGAAAATTGATTCTGAATCCCGTATCACATAGCTAACTTATGCTTCGAAGATTGTAATTCAAACCTTTTACCAATAAAACATTGTTGATGATTAAACTTCCAATCCTTACTGTTCTATGTCCAATAATTTTTCATTTGATGTTCCCACTAAAAGAGATATTTCCGCCTTTTTGTTTTTCTAGTTTTAAGAAACTGCTTAAATCTCCTGTCATATGCTCTAAACAGCTACTATCCAAGTACCATTTGCTTTTCCTTTTAATAATGACCTACAGTCAAAAAGAAATCTCAAACTTTCTTTGGTACCCAAATTTTCTTGAGTCCAAGTGAGTTAGTTTTAAAGACAGTCTTTGCCCAATTCTTCTTAACAAGTCTCCAAACTTTAGGACATTTATTATCAAAATGTTATGAGCTGTTATACTTAGAACATTTAAGAGCATTCTGGCCAACAAGTTTTATAAAAACTTTTTGGAAATGATTATTATAAGAAGACTTTGGGGGTCTTTGTCTAAGTCTCTCATTCACTTTAGGAAAATCAATCAAATGAGTACTTTCATTATTCAGACCCAAACCAGATTTGTTAATATAGAGTATTTGAGCTTAAAGAATTTTTTCTAAAGTTTTTGACCATTTGGAAAACTTTGTAGAAATATCTAAAATCTTTTTTTTTTCAAACATTCATTTTCTTTTGAAAGAGAATCAGCATTTTCTTTCAAACCATCAAAATCATTTTTCAGACTCTCAAACTTTTCTCTCAAAAAATTATCCTGTTGCCTAAGCTTTGAATTTTCTTTCTTTAGTTTGGAAATCCTTTTAAGAGATGATTTGAGGTTAAAGTAAAGTTCATATATATACTTAGAAACTTTAATAGGAATTTCCGAATGACTTACCTCGATTTCCTTGTCACATTCTGAATGTGTGTATGAGTCTGAGTTTGACTTTGAGTCTGATTCTGAACGAGCCATCAAACAGATATTTACAAATTCCTCTCCACTTTCCTCACATTTTGTGTCACTCCAGGTTTTTACTTTAAGAGTTTTCTTGTATTTCTCATACGTTCCTTTTTTTTTTTAAGCAATGGATAGTTAGGCTTGATGTGTCCCTTCTTCTTGCTCTCGAAGCATATTACATCTTTGCTTGTTTCAACATCTTCCATTGATCTTTTCTAGGAATTTTGTCTGCTTTGCTTTTTCCAGTTCAATCTTCTTCCTTTCCTATTCATTTTTTTGAATTTCTTTATCATAAGGGCTAGCTCCTCATCATCCATGTCATCATCTGAATCTGTATCATTAGAATTAGTATTAGACTTAAGTGCAATTGACTTCTTACTATTGGAGAAAACTCCCTTGAGTGTTTTGAAGTTGACAAAACGTTTCCATCGGTCTAGTCGAAGACTTGCAGACTCTTCCATCAAAGTCTGAAGACCTCCGGACTGCCAGACTCAAAACTCAAAGTCTATTATCATTGTCGGTTTCTAGACCGTTGAAGAAGGCTTATCCGAAATGAAGTATTTCGTTAAGGAAGCTCCTTGTTCTTAGTCAATTAAACTGTTGAGCGAAATCTTGTACGCAAAAGAGAGTTTATATCTTTGAGAGACCTTGAGGAAGTGTAGCGAGTCTCACCTTTGTGGAATCAAGGAAGAGCTTTACTGTAACAACTCTTTTGTTTCATAGTGAAATCCAGCCGGTGGGCTGTTAGTGCGGAAGAGTGGACGTAGGCTTGGATTAAGCCGAACCACTATAAACTCTGTGTTCATATTCTCTTCCCTACGCTATTTTACTTTGATTGTAACCCGTTTTGTTTACAAGAGACGAATTTCCTTTTCATAATCTATTATTGATTAGTGTTGCACACTTATCTCGTAAAATTGTTTTTACACCTATTCACCCCCCCTTTAGGTGCTCGTACTAGCTTTAACAATTGGTATCAGAGCCTGTGTACTCACTTAAGTTGAAGTGTTTTACTTCAGAGTTAAAGATCCATGGCTAGTATGTTGGCTCCGGGACTGGTTGAAGGGCAAAGCAATACCCGGACCGCCTTATTTTGATGGAAAGGAATACAACATATGGAAAAACAAGATGAAGGCATTCCTAAGATCAAAGGATCCTCTGGAATGGGATGTAATAGACAAAGGAATCATTCCTAAAGCTGCACCTGTCTCAGAAAGAGAAAAAGAAGCCGTTGAGTCTAGTGAAATGACTCAAGAAGAGATAACCAAGAGACAAGCTCTTGATGCAAAAACAATTTATTCTTTATATTGTGCATTATCTCTTACTGAATATAACAGAATATCTTCTTGTGATACAGCTAAAGAAGTCTGGGATAGATTACACATTATCTATGAAGGAACTGATCGAGTGAAAGAAACCAGAATCAACATTCTGCTCGGTCAATACGAAGCATTCAAAATGAAATCAGAAGAATCTATCACTAACATGTTTAGTCGTTTTACAGAAATCGTGAATGGTCTTGAATATCAAGGTCAACCAATTTCTGAACCCATGAAGGCAAACAAGCTACTGCATGAACTATCCAAGGATTGGAATCACATAAAGACCTCAATAAGAGAGACACAAAGAATCATGGCACTATCTGTTGACGAATTGGTTGGGACTCTTCAATCTTATGAAGTGGAGCAAACCAACGAAGATGAAGGTCTTAAAGGTAAGAAATCCATTGCATTAAAATCTAATGAAGATTCTGATGTCACAGATTCTGAAGACGATATGGATGATGAAGAGCTTGCTCTCATGATAAGAAGATTCGGAAAACTAAATAGAAAGGGGAGAAGATTCAATCCAAAGAAACAAAGTTTTCAAAAGCAACAGACTAAGTCTGTTGAGGATGATGAATCCAATAAAGATGTAGCATGTTTTGAATGTAAGAAAAAGGGACACATCAGACCCAACTGTCCCCTTCTGAGGAAAAAGAAAGGAAAAGCTGAGAAATATTGAAAGGCACTCAAAGTAAAAACTTGGAGTGATACAGAATGTGAAGAAAGTGATGATGATTATGCCAATATTTGTCTCATGGCACAATCAAACTCAAATTCAAACTCCGAGACAGACTCAGATTCAGATAGTGAAATCGAGGTAAGTAATTTGAAAATCCCTACTAAAGTCTCTAGATACATTGATGAATTGTGTCTTAGTCTCAAAACTTCTCTTAAAAGGATTTTCGAACTTAAAAGGGAAAATTCTGCACTGAAACAACAGGAAAATATTTGGAAAGAAAAGGTCAAAAGTTTAGACAAAAGTGTTACTACTTTGAAAGAAAATGCAGACAATCTTTCGAAAGAAAATGCATTCTTGAAAAATGATATCTCAAATATTTCTAAAAGATTTTCTATAAGATCTGAGAAACTTGAAACAATTCTTTCAGCACAAAGACTTTACTTCAACAAATCAAGTTTAGGAATGACTGCTGAAACCATTCCTCTAATTGATTTTCCTAAAGTAAAGGAAATAATTAAGCAAAGACCTACAAGAGATGCTTACAAAAATCATTTCCAAATTTTTTTTGTAAAACCAGTGGGTCGCAGTGCTCTTAAATGTTCTAAGTGCAATAGCTTAGATCATTTTGAGAAAGAATGTCCTATGGTTTGGAAACATGTTAAGAAGGTATGGACAAAGATCGTATATTACACTAACACCAATGGACCCAAGAAAATATGGGTACCAAAGAAAGCTTGAGTCTCTTTTCTAAATGCAGGTCACTATCAAGAAAAATGTTAAATGATACCTGAATAGTGGATGCTCAAGGCATATGATAGGAGATTCGAATTGCTTCATAAAGCTTGTTCAAGTTAATGGTGAAAAAGTTTCTTTTGGAAGAAACAGCAAAGGAAGAATTGTGGGATATGGAACTGTAAAGATTGGAAGTCTCACGATCAGTAATGTTTCCTTAGTGGAAGGACTCAACTACAATTTGCTAAGTATCGGTTAGCTGTGCGACACCGGTTTCAAAATCAACTTTCAAGAAGGAATATGTTCAGGAACCAGTAAAGATTCCTCTCAGTCTTTCACGGGTCGAAGACATGGGAATATCTACCTCTTGGATATCAAACCAGATGAAACCCATTGTCTAATATCAATTCAAGAAGAAGCAAACTTATGGCACAGAAAACTTGGGCACATCAACATAAAGCAAATAGCCAAAATCTCAGCAAAGAAGCTTGTTTGTGGACTACCCAATCTATCATACCAAAAGTCTGATCTATGCATACCATGCGTGTTGGGAAAACAGGTAAGAAACTCATTCAAACCAATAAATCAAGTTTCCACTAATTATTGTCGGACTCTCGTTGGCACCACTTGCGGCCGCTGTTTCATTACTACCTCACTGAACTAAGACGTCATGTTTCATCATGTTCTTGCGGCGTACCCTTATCGTCACACCTTCTCCGCATCATGGCGATTCGATCGCCATTTAGCCTATCACCTCACTTAAATTTTCTTCATGCAAAGCCACACGCGAGACTAACATTCACCCACATTAGTATCTGGCTAAGCGAACCTTTCATGCAAGTTATTTTTGACCCCATGCGTACGTGAAAATGGTGAAGAAAAGTGTCGAGAATTTTCATCATGTCCCTCACGTCCAACAAGGACCGTTGGCCACAACAATTTCATGTTGGTGTTCTTCTCTTTTGGGCTGGTCAGAAAATGAGAAATATTGACCACCATGCAGTCACGCCAACCGCTTCTCCTCCATGCAGCAAATGAAGACACACATGCATGGAGTTGTTCCTCTCCGTTGGCTGCCACCAAGACATCATTTAGTTGACTCATGTAGTCAACTAACAAAGGCCACGTTCCTTCCCTCAGCCGGACGGCAAGTGAGGACCTTGGCCATGCAAAAGGCCACGTCCTTTGCATGAGACATGCAAGATGTCTCACGCCCACACTTGACTTTGGAGCTGTCTTCTCCTCAGCTAGATAGCCACACTTGAAGACTTTGACCCAGCAAGCTGCAGCCACGCCTCCTCCAGCTGTCCTCTGCTTGAGCTGCCACCAATTTCTGAAGATTGTTGACCCTTGAAGTCAACAACAGCAAACCAACGAAGACACCTTCTTCTTCCTTCCACACTCGGCTGCTGTTTCATTTTCTTCGCAGCAAAATCTCCAGCAAACTTCATCCAATTCCCGCACTTTGCTGCTGACCACCGTGCCACTAGCTTCCTCACCATCACGCCTCAGCCCGCTGCCGGCCAGGAGAGCTCTCCACGCACTATTCCTCAGCCGTGATGCTTGCAGCTTAGTCGCTTCACCTCGCCACAGCCGCGCCTGCTGCTCACGTTCCAAGGATTTGAGGCAAGTGGCAGTTCTGTTGCGCTATATTGCATATCAATATCCTACTCATATGTCCGGTTTAGGATCAGCTAGAGTCCGGGTTCGAATATGGCAGGTTACTCAAAATTACATTTGTTTGATTGTCGATCGGGATTGATTTGGATGACGGGCGTGTACAGGTTGTCGGGTGTGGGGTGGCCCTTACCATTTGCATGCTAGTGAAGTTAGACACTGACCGTCGGATAGATTAGGCAGAATTAACATCGATCGATTTCTGTAGGCGGTCCAGTCCGAATGTGCTGCCATTCGAGCTTGGAATGATGCGACGTCTAGACGGTACAGAATTGTTCTCGGCAAGGTGAGCCAAATTTAGTTTCAATTTGCCTTGTTGTGCGTGTGACGACTATCAGCACGGTTGGCACGGGTTTAGGTGTGAAACCATGGGTTCTAACCGTCGTAGGACAGATTGTACCGGTTTTTCGTATAGCCGAGTCATCATTGGTCAGTCCGGCTTTGTTTTTGTTTTGCTTGGGTTCGAGGATTAACGTGAAGGTATTGAAATGTTATGGTAATTGGATGTGTATCGCTTAGGGGTGGATGCTAGAAAACCTTAGGCGAGTTGTCAGAACTGAGTCAAACATAGAATGGTACAAACCTCGATTTGATGGTCAGTTTCGATTTAAGCGTCCATAGTAGTTTGGGTTAGACGTGCATGATGGCTTTGTAAGTGCTAGTCTGAACACCTAGAGGGGGTGAATAGGTGTGAAGACAATTTTTCGCAAAGAGCAATATAAATATTTTGCTTTTGAAACTGAGTCTAAAGAACAACAGACTTTGAGCGAGTTCAGACTTTAACTATTAACAAAACTATGAACAAAATAAAAGAGTTTAGGGAAGAGAATAAGAACATAGAATTTATAGTGGTTCGGCTTAGATCAAGCCTACGTCCACTCTCCCACCCTAACAGCCTCATGGCTGGTTTTTACTATGAATCAAAAGAGAATTTACAATCTTGCGATCTTAACTTCACAGCGAAGAGTCTCTACTGCTCTCTCATGAAGTCACACTATAAGTCTCTCTTTTGAGTACAACTTTGAGCTCAATGTAAGAAGTAACAAGAGAATGGGGAGCTTCAGACTTTGGAATTTCTCTTTCATGCATTCTATCGAACAACTAGAGAGTCCTCCTTAAATACTCCTTCATGCCTTCTCGATCGTTGGCACTTTCCAAATGAATTCTTCCAATCAACCCGTTAGACAGAATCAATCGAGGAGATCTCGAGCCATTTGAAGATATTGATGAAAGCCTATCAATCCTATTCGCCCATACAATTAGGATCTTGGTTTCCATAAGTGGATTCTTTCCAAATTTACTTGCCTTCCAAAAAGATTTGATGTATCTAAATTGATTCCAATAAAGATAATCAATCTCGTATGTGATATTTCCAACCAGAAGACCATATATGATCCATATGAACCGAACCCTTAAAGAAAGAAAAATAATCCCGCGTCTAGATAAGTCTTCATTCTTCACTTGCGTTCAATTTGGAATTTGTCAGAGCGAGCAGACTTTGACACAAAAGTTTGGGAGTTTTCAGACTTTGACATAAAAGTCTGAAAATCTTCAGAATAAACTTTGGATAAGTTTTGTCATCTTCAAACATCAAAGGAGTATTCTCCAACAGGCTTTGATAAAAGCTGTTAGGTGCTGCGTCATGGTTGAACTGATATTGATGCCGTCGGACCCTTGTGGCGACGATGCCCTGGGTGTCGGTTTGCCTGAAGGGTCATGAAAACAATGCCTCTGGATGCCTGGGGACAATGATGAGCCTCGAAGGTACCTCGAGTGTCGGGATGCCTAGAGGTTTGACGTAACATGCTCCGGATGCCCATGGACTGAAATATGAAACTGAAGGTCCTCGTGACACCAAGTGGGGTGCGAGATGCCTGGAGGTGTGATGTAACATGCTCTGGATGCCCGGGGACTGAAATATGAAACCAGAGGTCCTCGTGATGCCAGGTGGGATACAAAATGCGGGATGCCTGGAGGGATGCAAATACAAGTCCCTCTGGAAGATGGCGGCAGTTAGAATTAAAGTCGAGTCAATTATCGAAGTCGTTCTAAGTGTTGATTCAGATTCTGGCTTGTTATGTTGCATTATCCTTTTAGAATCATGATTATACGAGTTTTGTCATTCTTTATGTATTGCATGTTTAGAATTGAAAGGGCTAGTGCAACCACTTAGAGGGGGGTGAATAGGTGTAAATAAAAATCTTCGCAAGACTTAGTAGAAGTAATTTGCTTTTAGAAGATGATAGTCTAAGAATGTAATCAGCTTTAAATGAATATGCAAGTATATGAATGAGAGTACAGAGTTCAAGGAAAGAGAATTGGAACACAAGGTTTATAGTAGTTCGGCTTAGACGAAGCCTACGTCCACTCTCCTGCGCTAACAGCCCACTCGCTGGATTCCACTATGAATCAAAAGAGATTTTACAACTTGTGATTTTTGACTTTCTTAGTGATAAGTCTCTACTGGTCTTTCACAAAGTCTCACTAAGTATCTCTCTATTTTGTATACAACTTTGAGCTCAATAAATGAAACAGTAAGTAATTAGAGAGCTTCAAACTTTGGAATTCTCCTTTCATGCACACACTCGAACAACTTGAGAGTCTGCCTTAAATACTCCTTCATGCCTTCATAACCGTTGGCACTTACCAAAGGAATTCTTCCAATCAACTCGTTAGACAAAATCAATCAAAGGGATCTTCAAGTCATTAAATGATTGTGATGAAAACCCGTCAATCTCGTTCGCCCATACAATCAGGATATTTAGGGCTACATGTTTTCACTTCTTTTTCCTGTTTAAGAACAGATTTTTTGTTTTTTTGTTCCCGGGAACAAAAAAAAACAGAAAACGCGTTTGTTTGCGTTTTTTTGTTCAAAATCTCTTTTTGTTCCTGGAACAAAAAAAGAACGGAAATGAGAAACAAAAAAAAAAATTTGTTCCGAAACACTTTTGAAGAAACACTTCTCTTTCTTCTCTTTTCTTCTTCTTTTCTTCTTCTTTTTTCTTTGGCCAGTCATTGGCGTCGGCCATGGTCGGCGACCGGCCGTCGAGGGTTGGCGACACCGTCGAGGGTGGGCGACCTCGCCGGCGCGTCCGCCGGCCCCGGCGAGGCCTCGCCTCGCCCCCACCGGCGACGCTCGGCCTCGCCTCGCCATGGCTAGGCGAGCTCGAGCTCGCCCGGATCCGACGAGGCCGAGCCTCGCCCACGCCGGCAACGCTCGGCCTCGCCTCGCCATGGCTGGGCGAGCTCGGGCTCGCCCGGATCCGGCGAGGCCGAGCCTTGCCCAACTACGGTGAGGCTCGACAAAAGAAGAAAAAAAGAAAAAAGAAAGGAAAAAAGGAAAAATAAGATAAAAATATTTAAAAATTAAAAGAAACAAAAAAAGAATATAAATTTACCAAACGTGTTTCTATTGATTTTTATTCCTAGAACAAGTTTACCAAACACGTCTTTCTGGTCAAAATTGTTCCCCTGAACAAAAATAGTTTTTTCTATTTCTTCCTTTTTGAACAGCTTTTGAACGTAAACGCACAAACGCGCCCTTAGTTTCCATAAATAGAACATTCCGAGTTTACTCACCTCTCAAACGATCTTCATATCGGAGTAAGTTCCAATAAGAATAATCAATAAAGTAAATGATAAATCCAACCATAAGGTCTTCTAGAAACCATACGAATCGAATCCTTGAAGATAATCCCGCATTTGGATAAGTCTTCATTCTTCGGTCTAGAAACTGTCAGTGAGGACAGACTTTTTAGACTAAAGTCTTGCGGTCATTAGATTTTGACATAATAGTCTGGAGTTCTTCAGATTATAACTTTTGAGTTTGCAAGTCTTCGACTAAACTTTGGATATGTTTTGTCAACTTCAAAACAGTCTTTGGAGTTTTCTCTAACAATCTCCCCCTTTTTTATGGTGACAAAACTTCCCTGCAGATTTGAATAACTTTGACTTGCAAAACAACACTTAAGCAATACGTGATATTAAAAAAAAAATTGATTAAGACCTGGATGTCATCGATTCTGCAACCACAAAAAACATGTTAGTCCTGTAAGACAAAATGACTATCTAGGCATAATCAGTATCACATACTAAGTTATTGCAAGCATCAAAAGTTCAAATTTAAATAGTCCAAAGTCAGTCTAAAACCAAACCAAAAGTACAGCCAAAAAGTACCAAAGTCCAAGATACCAAGCATAAGGTCCAAACTACCAAGCACAAAATCATTTCAAAAAAATTCCAAGCTAGAATAGATTAGTCAAATCTGCACAAACTCTCCCCCTTTTTGTCATAGCAAAAAGTGAAGAGTGACTATAAAAAGAGTTTGGTAAAAATCATGGTTGTTTGGGGATACGAACGATCTGGAAATCCCCCATTGACTTGACATTCTCCTGTAGCTATTGAATATCCTCACCCTTTGCGGTTGCTTGCACTTGAAGCTTCAGGGCGTGTATCTGCTCTTGTAGAGAGTTTGAAGTGGACTTCAAAGCTTTGTGGAGATTCTGGATCTCACACTTCATTCCATATTGTCAACCCTTCAATTCCAAAAGAATTTCTAGTAGCCTTCAAAAGTCCGCTGTCGGTTCTGTTGTAACACTAGGTCCAGCCGAATCAATTCTAGGAGTCTTGAGATGTGAGGGAACATCAGTAGTTTGATCACTAGGACTAAGAGAGGATTCTTCAACATCTACTTCATGATATTGAGAGGTATAGATATCCTCTGGATTTGCTAAAGATCTCCTTACATCACTAGTAAAGACAGGTGAAAAAGTACCTCTTTTTCTAGCAGCTCCCCCTGTGTCTGTGCCTTTAGGTGGAGAAAAGAATTCTTCTCCTTGTCCTTGCTTTGCTTAAGCACCCAAGTGATGTTGTTCGTCTCTTGCAGTTCCACTCCGAGTCTTTTCGGAATCCTTGGACAAGGATACAATATATGTTGGCTCAAAAGAGTCATCTTGACCCTCTTCTTCCTCTTCATCTCTTCCTCTTCCTTCTTCCTCTGTTCTTTCTTCCCCTTTCTTCTCTATTTCTGCTCTGTCTCTATTCTCTCTGTCCTCTGGCACTATGAAGCTAACAAAACTTAGTAAATTACGCAAGGCAAAGAGAGTGATATCGTCCTCATCTTCTTCATCCTACAAGATAAGAGCTCTCCTCTTCTTGGTTGGTGCGGTCATGGGCTCCTTGCCTTTTCTCTTAGTTACTGCAGAGTCTTGTTTTGCCTCGACAAGGGTCTTCTCTTTCAGGGGCTCTAATTCCTTGTTCAACTCCTTCAGACGCATCTTTGAAACCATTTTCAGCCCAATCACCATTGGAGCAATGGTTAGGTTCAACATCTTCAATGATCTCTTCTTGTGGAGGATCTTGTGTCACTTTTTGTGAGGAGTGACGCGGTTGAGAATGTTGTTGAGGTTGTTGCTGAGTAGTGTCTTCTTCTTCAGTTAAATCAAAATGGGTAGGACCCTCAGGCATGTGCTGTGGTCCCCTATTCACAAGTCTCGAAGATTTCCTCTGGAAAGACATTGTCAAATTCTTGGAGGATTTCTCAATCTCGTTTTTTGGAAAAAAAGTGAAGGCTTTTTGGATCAAACACAAGAGAAATGAGAAAAAATAGGATCTCTGTATTCTAGGGTTTGAAAGAGTGTAAATGGAGAAGAAGAATTTCAACTGTATATAAAGCAAGTGAAACAGGGTATACGAATAGTCACAAAGGAAAAGGTAAAAACTGCCTTTTTCAAAAAATGAAAACTATCTTTTTGAAAATGAAAAGCCACCATAAATTCAAGGATAATAAAATAGGCAAGTAGCGATTCAAAAATTAATGTACCTTTTTGAGACTTTATCCAAAAATAAACTCACATTTATTTAGAAAGTATTAACTTACAGTCGTAACTTATGGATATTCTGAGTCTGAACATTTTTAGGCTTTACCCGGTAAGAGAAATAATGTTCAGTCTGGCACGAATAGATTCAAATAAAATTTTTCTCTAATGGCTTTGTGAATATATCTACCAACTGATTCTTTGAATCGATAAACTGAATCATTACTTCTCCGTTCTGAACAGGGTCTCTAATAAAGTGGTGTCGAATTTCTATATGCTTTACCCTTGAATGAAGAATTGGATTCTTTGTGAGATTGATTGCACTGGTATTATCACATTTGATCTCGGTGCATGATTCTTCAATTCCAAAGTCTCTTGGCTATTGCCTTATCCATAAGATTTGAAAACAACAACTTCCAAAAGCCACATATTCTGCTTCAGCTGTTGAGAGAGCTACGGTACTATGTTTCTTGAAAACCACAATACTAGCTTGTTGCTCAGTAATTGACATGTACCAGAAGTACTCTTTTTATCAATCTTGTAACCTGCTAAATATGAGCCTGAATATCCAAGAAGAGTAAAGTCTCCTTCTTTAGAATACCACATACCAAGCTTTGAAGTAGTTGCAATGTATTTGATGATACGCTTTGCAGCACTTAAGTGAGATTCTTTGGAATCTGATTGGAATCTAGCACAGATACAAATACTAAACAAAATGTTAGGTCTAGATGCAGTAAGGTAAAGAAACGAACCAATAATGTTCTTGTAAAGCTTTTGGTCTACACTCTTTCTTCCTTCATCTTTATCCAACTTCGAAGAACTTGACATAGGTGTCTCTGTCCTTTTGCAATTCTCCAATCCAAACTTCTTGATGAAATATTTTGCATACTTCTCTTAGTGAATGAAAATACCTTCCTTTGATTGTTTAACTTGTAATCCCAAAGAGAAAGTTAATTTACCCATCATACTCGTCTCAAATTCATCCTGCATACATTTGGAAAATTTCTTGCATAGATTTTCATTAGCAGATCTGAAAATAATATCATCCACATAAATTTGAACTAATAAAAAATATTTACCTTCTCTTTTTATAAACAATGTAGTATCTATTTTACCTTTAACAAAACCATTTTGAATTAGGAAGTTACTTAACCTTTCATACCAGGCTCGAGGAGCTTGCTTCAGTCCATATAGTCTTTTTCAGTTTATAGACTGAGTCTGGCTTTCTTGGATCTTCAAATCTAGGTGGTTGTTCCACGTAGACTTCTTCTTGGATGAATCCATTTAGGAATACACTTTTTACATCCATTTGGAATAACCTGAAATTTTTATAGCAAACAAAAGCAAATAATAATCTAATTACTTCTAACCTCGCTACTAGTGCATAAGTCTTGTCATATTCTATCACTTCTTCTTGTGTATATCCTTTGGCCACGAGTCTTGCTTTATTTCTAACAACTTTTCCCTTCTCATTCATCTTGTTCCTGAAAACCCATTTAGTTCCAATAATGGAATTACTTTTAGGTTTAGAAATTAGTTCTCAAACATCGTTGATGCTGAACTGTCTGAGTTCTTATTGCATAGCTTCAATCCAACTTTCATCAGCCAAGGCTTCTTCTATACTTTTGGGTTCAATTTTAGAAATGAATGCTAAAGCACTAGACTCTTCTTGCCTTTTGGATCTGGTGCGAATTCCTTCATCAATGTTGCCAATGATGAATTCTTCGGGATGACTTGACTTATGCTTCTAGTTGCTGGTTGTTTTATGAGTCTCTTGAACCTCTAGCTTCGTTGAGATTTCTGGTTCTTCTTGTTGTTGAACTTCAGAAGTCTGAACCACCTCGAGGAAAGTATACTTTGTAGTGTCTAGAGCAGGTTCAGGCTCTTCAAGTTGAGTCTGGTCCACTTGATTTTGCATAGTCTTGAAACTTGACATTCATAGATTCTTCCATAGACTGAGTCTTTTTGTTGAATACTCTGTAGGCTTTTCTTGAGATTGAGTAGCCAAGAAAAATTCATTCGTTTGATTTTTCTTCAAACTTACCAATTCGATCATTTGCATTTTTCAAACCAAAACACTTACAACCAAACACATGAAAATAAGAAACATTTGGCTTCTTCCCTTTAAATACTTCATAGGGAGTTTTCTCTAGAATAGGTCTCAAGAATACTCTGTTAATAATATAGCAAGCTGTAGAAACTATTTCAGCCCACAAACGAGATGAAATATTACTTTCAATTAAGAGAGTTCTTGCCATCTCCTGCAAGGATCTATTCTTCCTTTCCACAATCCCATTTTGCTATGGAGTGTATGGTGAAGAGAAAGCATGTTGTATACCAAATTTATCACAAAAATTTGCAAATTCTTGATTTTCAAACTCACCTCTATGGTTTGTTCGTATGCTTGAAATAGCATATTCTTTTTCATTCTGAACCTTCTTGGCAAATTTTGAAAAGTAAGAAAATGCTTTAGACTTATTTTCCAAGAAGAATTCCCAAGTAAAGTGAGAGTAATCATCCACGATTACTAGGCAGTATCTTTTTCCACAAATGCTTTGAGTTCTGGTTGGTCTAAAAAGGTCCATATGTAGAAGCTGCAGAACTCGATTAGTAGAAACTTGATTTATAGGTTTAAAAGAACTTCTAACCTGTTTTCCCAAAACACATGGTGTGCATAATTCTAACTTTTGATAAGTCAAGTTAGGTAGTCCACAAACAAGCTTCTTGGAAGGCATCTTGGCAATTTGCTTCATGTTAACATGGCCAAGCTTTCGATGCCAATGATTTACTTCATCTTGAATGGAGATTAGACATTGAAAGCTTTCTGATTTTATATCCAAAAGGTAAATATTTCCATGTCTTTGTCCAGTAAATGATTGAGATAAATCTTTACTAGTTCTCGAACAAATGCCTTCTTGGAAATTGATTTTGAATCCAGTATCGCACAGTTAACTTATACTGAGTAGATTGTAATTCAAGCCTTCCACCAAGGAAATGTTGTTGATTGTAAGACTTCTAATCTTTACAGTTCCACAACCAACAATTTTTCCTTTGTTATTTCCTCCAAATGAAACTTTTCCACCATTTATTTGAATAAACTTTATAAAACAACTTGAATCTCCTGTCATGTGTCTCGAACAGCCACTATCCAAATACCATTTGAGCTTTTTCTTGATAGTGACCTGCAATCATAAAAAAAACTCAAGCTTTCTTTGGTACCCACATTTTCTTGGGTCCAGGGGAGTTAGTACCAAAAACAGTCTTTGTCCAATCCCTCTTAATAGGTCTCCAAACTTTAGGACATTCCTTCTCGAAATGTTCTAAGCTGTTACACTTTGAACATTTGAGAGTACTTCGGCCAATAGGTTTTACAAAAACTTTTTGAAAATGATTTCTGTAAAATGTTTTTGTAGGTCTTTGTTTGATTCTTTCCTTTACTTTAGGAAAATCAATTAAATGAACAGTTTCAGATGTCATAACTAAACCAGATTTGTTAAAATAAGATCTTTATACTGAAAGAATCCTTTCCAACTTCTCAGAACCTTTTGAAAATCATTTCGTGATATTTGAAATGTCTTCTTTCAAAAAAATATTTTCCTTCGAAAGAGAGTCTGAGTTTTCTTTCAAATCAACAAAACTTTTATCTAGATTTTCAAACTTTTCTTTTCAAGAAGTCTCCTGTTGCTTCAGTCTAGAATTCTCCCTTTTCAGCTCGGAAATCCTTTTAAGAGACGTTTTGAGACTAAGACAGAGTTCATCTATATATTTTGAGACTTTAACGGGAATTTTTAAATCACTAACCTCGACTTCCTTATCTTAGTCTGAATCTGTTTCAGAGTCTGAGTCTAAATCTTAATTTGCCATTAAACATATGTTAGCATATACTTCATCACTTTCTTCACATTCTGTATCACTCCATGTCTCTGCTTTGAGAGCCTTTTTGAATTTCTCTGTTTTTCCTTTCTTTTTATTTAACAAAGAGTAGTGATCTCATTGTCTTTAGTTGATTTCTTCTGAAATCTTTGAGAGCTTTGCTTCTTCCATTTAAACTTTCTTCCTTTTCTGTTCAACTTCCTGAACTTCCTTATCATGAGTGCTAACTCTTCATCTTCCAAGTCATCTTATGAATATAAAATATCAGAATCATCATTAGATTTTAAAGTAATCGACTTCTTACCTTTGGGATCTTCTTCCTCATTGATCTGCTTCACTTCATATGATTGAAGTGTGCCGACAAGTTCATCTACTAAAAGAGGCGCAATCCTCTAGGTTTCTCTTATTGAAGTTTTCACGTGATTCCAGTCTTTGGAGAGTCAACGCAGCAATTTATTGACCTTCATTGGTCCTGAGATTAGTTGTCCTTGACATGCTAGACCATTTACAATCTTCGTAAAACAACTGAACATATCAATGATGGATTCTCCTGGCTTCATTTTGAAGGCTTCATACTTTCCGAGTAGGATATTGATTCTTGTTTCTTTAACTCGATCAGTTCCTTCATAGGTAACGTGCAACCTATCCCAAACTTCTTTAGTTGTTTCACAAGATAAAATTATGTTATACTCAGTAGGAGATAAAGCGTAATATAAGGAATAGATGGCTTTAGCATCAAGAGCTTGTCTCTGTGTTATTTATGCTTCTGTCATTTCGCCAGCATCTGCAACTTCCTTTCCTCTTTCTAAGGTTGATGTAGCTTTAGGAATAATCCATTTTTCTACCACATCCCATTCCAAGGGATCTTTCGATCTCAGGAATGCCTTCATCTTGTTTTTCCATACATTGTACTCATTCCCATCAAAGTAAGGAGGTCTAGTATTGCTTTGGCCTTCAACCAATCCTAGAGCCAAAATACTAGCTATAGATCTTTAGCTTAAGAAGTAAAAACACTTCAATAAATAAGCACACAGGCTCTGATACCAATTGAAAGGGCTAATACAACCACTTAGAGGGGGTGAATAGGTGTAAATAAAAATCTTCGCAAGACTTAGAAGAAGTAATTTGCTTTTAGAAGATGATAGTCTAAGAATGTAATCAGCTTTAAATGAATATGCAATTATATGAATGAGAGTAAAGAGTTCAAGGAAAGAGAATTGGAACATAAGGTTTATAGTGGTTCGGCTTAGACCAAGCCTACGTCCACTCTCCCGCGCTAACAGCCCACTGGCTGAATTCCACTATGAATCAAAAGAGATTTTACAACTTGTGATCTTCGACTTTCTTAGTGATAAGTCTCTACTGGTCTCTCACAAAGTCTCACTAAGTATCTCTCTCTTTTGTATATAACTTTGAGCTTAATAAATGAAACAGTAAGTAACTGGAGAGCTTCAGACTTTGGAATTCTCCTTTCACGCACACACTCAAACAACTTGAGAGTCCGCCTTAAATACTCATTCATGCCTTCATAACCATTGGTACTTACCAAAGGAATTCTTCCAATCAACTCGTTGGACAGAATCAATCAAAGGAATCTTTGAGTCATTAGATGATTGTGATGAAAGCCCGTTAATCATGTTCGCCCATACAATCTTTAGTTTCCATAAGTAGAACCTTCCGAGTTTACTCGCCTCTCAAACAATCTTCATATGGGAGTAAGTTCCAATATGAATAATCAATAAAGTAAATGCTAAATCCAGCCATAAGGTCTTCTAGAAACCATACGAATCGAATCCTTGAAGATAATCCCGCATTTGGATAAGTCTTCATTCTTCGATCTAGAAACTGTCAGTGAGGGCAGACTTTTTAGACTAAAGTCTCGCGGTCATCAGATTTTGACAAAATAGTCTGGAGTTCTTCAGATTATAACTTTTGAGTCTGTAAGTCTTCAAACTAAACTTTTGGAAATGTTTTTTTTTTATCAACTTCAAAATAGTAATGGAGTTTTCTCTAATAAGAATGTCATCGGTTAAGTAGCGGTAGACTTGTGTAATATGGTCTGACAGGCTTCCATATGCTGAGTAGTCGTACTCACCCCTTGTGAGACTATCATATTTCAGAGACGTAGCCATGCCACTTCAGCCCGCATCATCCTCCATGTTCTACAGTACCTATAAACCTTACATGGGATCAGGTGGAGCATGCAGACCTTGACTTTCCGAGTGTCACATTTATTTAGATCACGGTGATCTTCACTGTGGACACAGGTCTCACTACGGGCCCCGTACATATGGTATTCATCATTTTGTATGCCCGAGTCAACGGGAGTACAATGGGATCGCTACCATTGCTGGATGAGGACGACGGCGGTTCGAGTGGCGTCGAGTAGGTGGAGGACCCGGGAGGGAGATGGCAGCATTTTTGGATGCCAGGACATGATCGGAAGATGACAGTGTAGATAGACTACAGAATAGTCGAACAAATTTTGGTTTAGCCAAAAATAGGAACTTTTTGGCCTATATGTACCGACTGGTGTCATCTAAAAATTATAAATAAATAAAAGTGCCTAGTTTATATATCATGTGCATCATTTTAAGATGGAGTTAGATACTCGCTTCCACAATGAAACAAGCGCAAGGACCAGGAAAAGGGAGTGGCGGACCCTAAGGGTCGAGGATCATCACGGCCCGGCCGTCACATTTGCCCATACAATCAGAATCTAGGTTTCCATAAGTAGATGCTTTCCAAAAAGGAACTTGTCTTCAAGATTGATTACTTCAATTCATGATTGATTTCATCAATATATTTATAAAAGGTAAGTGAGATTCTTTGTCGAAAGCCATGTATTCAGAATAAATCTCGTTAAACTGAATCATAGTCGAAATATCAATAATCTTGAGTCTAATTATATCTTCGTTCTGGACTTGGTTTCAGTCTGGATTTCGTCAGAGTGGGAAAAGACTTATGGAGTAAAATAGACTTTGACAACATTCCACGATATAGCATCAAGTCTAGTATTCTTCAGAGTAAGAATACGAATAGGAAAGTTTTGTCAACTTCAAAACCCAATAGGAGTTTTCTCAACAAAGGTGACATACATATACAAGTATGTGCAGAATGAGTGGTGGCTAAAGATTAGATGCTCTGGGAAGTTGATCGAGATAATGTGCCGAGTTTCGTTACTGAAGCCTTGGGGAAGACAACTTCGTGAATACTCGCTCCTCCAAGTGTATAGCTATTCTCCATGGAAGTGTATAAATAATAGATTCACCACTGCTTATTTCGACCCAAAAAGGGATGGTCAGAAACAAATTGCTCCCACCAATTTGTCTGAGCAAGTGAAGAAGGCGATTGCTTGGTCTCTAAGGAAATATTTAGAGAAGGGGAAAGCGTATTTGAGACACAATAACTTGTCTGATGAGTTCTCATGGGCATGTGATCTTGAGACAACTACTCATTTTATAATGGTCTGGCACATAGTAACCACTTTTTGTGAGTATGAAGTGCCTTGCACTCAACTTTCACAAGAACAGAGAGACAACTTAGACATAGCGACTAAGCTATTGTGATATCTTGCTTACTTGGTCGTTTATGCCCCAAGGTTGCTCCTTGGTCACCTCTACAGGACCGAATACATATTTGGTCGTGCTGTCAACGAAGCCAGAGAAACATTGGGAGGTTCCTTTGTTTCAATGGAAGAGAGGATTCAAAAGCTAAAAATGGGCATTGACAATGAACAATGCGAGGAAACGATCGTGGGTCGAGGCACACGGCTAGGAATGCAGCTTGTAAATAGAGTAAAGGATAAGGGGTGAATTTTTAAGGTTTTGGCTGACTTCTGGGTAGATATGATTTTGTATGTGACTCCTTCAAATATTACGGCAGCTCATGCTAAGTATCTCACCACCGGGGGCGAGTTTGTGACTCACGTTTGGGTTTCGGTCTCTCACGTAGGCATTACAAGAGATCCACATGATGGTGAGTAATATGATGATCCAGAGAGGAGCTGAACTTGGCCTTATTTTATAATATTATGCCTAATCAGCTATTTAAAATGTCTATATGGTTGTGTATGTTTGCAGCAGTCTCTTTATCTTGCATCGATCCCTCGTCAGACTTTAGAAAGCTTTCTTGTGTATGCTGCATGACCTCTTCTTTTATGTAGGGTCTATTAGCGAAGACTCCAATTGGTAGTGCGTTTCTAAGATTGTATTATGTCGAACATGGGCAATATGTAATTTTTGTTGTTGTTGTCTATTCACACTTTTAAATGTTATAGTATGCAAGGTTATGAGTACACAGCAAAAATCCCATACCTTCACTTGTGTAAAGCAATAAGGGAGATCCTAACTCCAAGTCCATCAACATATCCAATTGGATCCACATTTGCTCACATGTGTATTTCAATAATCTCGTCCTCACATATGATTTTAGTGTTAGGTGTGCTCCCCCTTAATCAGATATCCTTCTATGTTAACATGTCTCCACTTGAATCTCCACATTGTTATTTGTGAGGACCGGAATAATAACAACTACAACCTTCATCCTCTCTCTCTCTCTCTCTCCTTCTCTCTCTCTCTCTCTCTCTCTCTCTCTCTCTCTCTGACCATGAAGGCTGGGCAACCAATCAATCATCATATTCAATACCATTTGTAAGGAGCACGCAGTACAAACCCATACTTATATTACTTTAAGTGTATTTCGAAGAGATCTCGTTACTTTGGTAAATGGCAAACCGTGGAGCCCTGCCGCTAATTACCAGAAGCTGAAGATAACACAGGGATCCTCAAGGGGCCAAAGTCCTCCGTATCTCCAATGCCATACCGTCGTGCTACAAGTTCAGTTTGATTCCACTTTCCTTCGAACCACACCGTGCTCATTGTCACAGTCCTTCAAGTTGGAGTTTGGTGGATTGCTAATAGGGGCAAATGATTTCTCACGATGTGGCACCTACGCCTGGCACAGGTTCTCTCGACTGTATGGATCGCGACTTGGTTTATTGATTAATTAATTATATAATTTGGTGTTAATTTAAGAGCCATCACTAATCTATTCTAAGTGGATTAAGGGCCAAGTAAGATGCTAGAGCTCATCTTTTTTTTTACGAACCAAATATTCATGGGTACAAGACTTAATTGTGCACTTTTCAGCCAACACTTTCTTCTAGAAGGAATTATGGTGGTGTTCTTGATTTGTAGGATTTGTCAGCTTCAGTGTTATTTCACAGCATGATGTAAGCCAACCAAAGAAGTCGTTGCCTATCTAGATAATTGGACCATAATAGATAAATCAACAAAGAACCATAAAGGATGTTAGAGAATTACATGGATCGGTACAAGTGCCAGTACCTACTTCATGAAAAGAGTCAAATGCCTTCTACCTTCTATCGATTACGCATTTATAAATACACAAAATTTCAGGATTTAATTGCAAGTTTTGTAGGACTTAATTGCAAATAATTCGGATAAGGTATGAGTTGTCTCTAAAACTGATTCCGTTTTGACAGTGGTCCCTTGATGAAATTTTCCGAAAAAATCTGTTATGAAATTTTTAGAAACTCAAAACTAAAAGTTTGTTGCTAATTCCCTTCTCTAGCTGTTCAAAAATTTCGCGTCATTTCAAAGTCGTTTACTATTTTTTTCTGAATTTTCCAAAACCTGGACCCGACCCGAACCGGGTCGGGTCATGGACCTTTCATGGTAATTCACAATTTTCAAGTCAAACAGATAAGAATTGGGCTTAATGGTGTTCTAGAGATTTAATCCACACACTTTCAGCTTTCTAAAGGCATATGAATTGCATTAATCGGAGTTCATTCTTGGACAAATTGATTTCAAAACTGTTGAAAGAAGATATGATTGAAGATCTGGGATCCGATTGAAGATTTGTATTGATTAT
>CM024721.1:43994554-44122789 GCA_014182545.1 Eucalyptus globulus
CAATTGGAATGGTGAGAAGATACCAATCCAATCCAGGTCAAGCACATTGAAAAGCCGTTAAGAGAATACTGAGGTATCTAAAAGGGACTGCTGATTATACGCTGAGTTATTAAGGAAGGGATCTGCGACTCTAAGGCTATTTTGATGCTGTTTGGGAAGGAGATTTAAATGAAAGGAAATCTACCTCTGGGTTTGTTTTCTTACCGAATAATGACACCATATGTTGGAGCAGTAAGACACAAACATGTATAGCCTTGTCCACGATGAAAGTTGAGTTCGTGGCATTATCAGCAGCAGTATAAGAAGGTGTTTGGCTTAAGAGATTTTTTGGATCATTTAGGTGTT
Organism: Eucalyptus globulus; assembly: GCA_014182545.1. NCBI lineage: Eukaryota > Viridiplantae > Streptophyta > Magnoliopsida > Myrtales > Myrtaceae > Eucalyptus > Eucalyptus globulus. The sequence goes on from CM024721.1 coordinate 43,994,900, forward strand.
ATTGGAAGTGTTGTAGATTCAATGTTAGTTAACTGTGATAGCCAAGCAGCAAAAGTGTACACCAAAGATCCAAAATATCATGGCAAGACCAAACATATAGATACCAAGTATACTTTTGTCAAGGATATGATTGCACGAAAAGATGTGAACTTAGAGTACATACTACGCATAGAATGGTAGCAGATCCTATGACAAAGCCAATACCTAGAGATGTGTTTTGTGGCTATATGAAATCTCTAGGACTGCGTAGAGTCTGATGTACTGGATTGTAATTTCCCTGAAGCGTTCACATTTGATGAATTTGTATTTTTCATCATTAATGCCTATGAATCTTTGTTTGATCTTTATGCATCTTAATGCTCAGTGCATTATTTTAAGTTGAGAAAGTATGTCGGACAGATATAAGATTAGCCACTCACACGGGTAATCGCCTCTATTTACTGTGTGATAAATAGAGATGAGACTGTTTTTAAGCTTATTATCTAGGTGATAATCGAGAGCTCAAGCTTAAAATACGTATGTCGCCTTAACTGAGTGTTAAGATGAGGACATAATACTTACTATATCCGAAAGTAAAATACCCTACATATTTTACTTTATCTGTCTATGATACCGGATGTGAGTTCTGATGAATTTTGTGAATGAGTAGATACGTGAACTCAAGTTAGACATTGGGTATGTCCGAACTATCATCTATACGGTATTGAAGGTGTAGACATACGCTCCATGGGAAATGAGTTATTACTGTAATACGTATTTCATACTACGTATGCATAAGCCGACCAATAAGAGTGGCAAAAAGTTTGATCTCAACTTTTATGACGTGTGAGACTCTTGAGGAAAAGAGTTCCTCAATTTTTTTTTGTCCCCTCATGACTCTTACTTATTCTCAAGATTTCTATTTAGTGTTTTGCTATCTTAGGGTGTTGCCAATGGTCATGAGTTGATTTGATCTAATGGGGCATTTCTAGAAAAGCAAGCTGAACTGAAATTGAGAGTTTGAAGGGAAGAGGAAGATCGAATTTGGAGAATCACATTGTAGTTTTTGTATTCACGGTTAACCAATTATGACTGTCTTTGTGATAATCATAATTGTGAATACAATATATATATATATATATATATATATATATCATTGTTTAAAAGAGATCAAGAGAGATATAAATGTGATCAATCGATCTAGGGTACTGCATACTAAATCTACTCGGAGTGTGACGCCCATTATGAGTTGCTATATATTCCTGACAGATGTATAGCAACGAGTTCTCAAAGTATGCTGGTCGCACGGATTATTCACCGGTATGAATGTTGAAGAGAGGTAAAGAGAATCCTGTTCAGCCCACCATGTGCGAGTGGGAGATGATGGTTTTAATTGGTGATGGGCTTAAGGCCCGTCCGCTCATGCTGGGCCCAAAAGGCCCGGCCCACGAGAATAGGGCCCGTGGATGGGGGGACGTATAAAAGGGAGGAGAGAGAGAGAGAGAAGACAACTCTTGGATTATTAACGTACATCTTCTCCTCTCCCGCGCGCTCTCTCCCTCCAAAAGGAACAATAAGCACAAGGCCACTTCCTTCTCCTCTTCCAAGGCGAATTGACATCATCGGAACATAATTTCTTCCTCGCTCTTCGGCATTGGTGTCTAATCTGTGGCTAACAAGGTACGCTCGAATCCGTGGTGTGCTTTACGATCGGTAATACGTGTTATTTTTCCGGGCTTCGTCTTCCGCATTGCTTTAGGGGTTCGATTTAGTGTCGAATCCGGTTTTTCGGGGATCCGTTATTCCCAACATGAACAAATCCTTATTTTAGAAGTGAGGCAAAGTACTGGTTAATAGGTGTCTCCTCAGCAAGAGGAGATAGTGCGTGCGGCATCTCCTCCTTCATTTTGTTCTTGGACAAGAATGGTTTGGACAGTTTCCTATGCATGCACCATGTAATCTTGGGTTATCAGATGTTTTATTGAGCAAGGACTTTGGGCATGGTAGGGCATTCGTTTACAGCACAACACTTAGGATGAACTCAATTCCCCTGTGTCTTTTGGCTGATTTGGAAGGAGCGGAACAAGAGAGCTTCCGATGGAGAGAAATCTTTCATTCTATTTTATTGAAATTTGGCTTAAAGTCACACACTTTTGGTATAGTGCAAACTTGCATATAGATGTAAATGCCTTGGTTGATTAATCAATGATTTATCTGGTATTTGAGCCCCCTTTTGGTTTTGGGAGTTGATTTGTATATGGCTTTAGTTTTTGGGCTCCTTTTGTATATATGGGTTGCACCCCCTTGGTGCCCTACAGGTGAACTATATAATCTATAAAAAGAAACTTAACACTTTCATGAGGATTTTAAGTTATTCAAATTACCCTTTGTTCCAACACATGTTATCTCATCATATAGTTTCAAGTGCCAACATCAACATCTCACATATGATTTTGTGCTAATCAGCATAATCATCACCCACATGGGCAAAAACACTCTATTAACTCACAGTTGTAATTCCTTTTGTAGGTAAGATCATTGTGATAAAAGGGTGCCACTACTACTGAAAGTCAAGACCAAAAAAGTTCAAGAGAAACTTTGGATCCAAAGAGCTACCGACACACTACCAAAAAAGGAGCAATACTAGGGAGAAGTATACAAAACTGATTTGAAGAGGAAAAATGAGAGTATAATGCATAAGAAGGTCACAAACAGCGAATACGAATCTATCTGGCATGCGACTTTGTAAAAGCAATTTCAATACTAGGGCTTAACATACTCATCATTATTTTGCCAAAAAAAGAGGTGGTATATCAAAAATCGTGATCTAAAGATGTGCTACAAAATAATAATATAAAATAATCAATTCTCACATCTAAGTGCTAAACAAATGATTGTGAATAGAGGCTCTCATAACCATTGTTAAGCATCACAGATTAGATCCATGTAGGCTCAATTCACTGTCTTCCGAGCACCCACCTGATAGTTTTCTGCTCATTTTCTTCAAATTTTTGAGTTTTCATTCTCATCCTTAGCTTGTTGACCTTAAACATAACACAGGAAAGACGAGTTTCGGTTACTACATTGAGTTCACTGAGTGGAATTTGGTAATATAAACAAGTCTAACTTCCCCTAGGCTCTAATAGTAATATCAGTAGGTAAAAAGAGTTGAATATGATTCTCTGGTACAAAAATTGACTCTCCCAATTATGAGGGGATATATGCTAAGATCGAAACGAGCAGTAAACTCTTTCCTTTTAAACTAAGAACATATCTCTCCACCTGTTAATTATAATGTGAATAAATTGAACATTCTATATCTAAATCTCCATGTACAGTACACTTAAAAGCTCAAACTTAGATCAAGTTCAACTTTCGAACCAATGATTAATGACCAACAATTTCCATTATATGTATATAGGAGAGATTGCCAACTTGTTGAATCAGACTTAAATCAGATTTTACTTTGCCCTTTCTAGCCACTTAATATTGGCAATTCATATCATTGCATATGATATGTTCATATGAAGAATCAACATCAGGATGTTCTGAAAAATATGGCATGTCTCCAGATGTGCAAAGCATAATTTACTATAACAAATTCCTATCTTTGTCTAATCACCTCCAAGACTGTTCTCTGAGATGCATGAAACTTCATTATTTGGGAAAAAGGCCAGATGCAAAGATAATAACGTGTACCTGCAGATGATTGAGGACAACTGGCAGAAGTTCTTTTCCAGCACTACAAACAACTATTAATACACACTTCATATGCTATCACTGAAAAAACTAGTAGATTAAGATTTTAAAAACCAATTGAAAAAGCCGAGGTCCTATAGCAGCATCAGAGCTTAAAAAATAAGCCATACCACTTCACCCAGAGAATTAACAAGAAACCGATGGACTGCGGGGAGTGGTACTAGCGCCATCGAGAAGAGTCAAAAATTCCTCCCCGAGAAGAAGAGTCGAGACATAGATAAGCAAACGAAAACAGTTAAATGAAGAAAATTGAAATGCCATCTACCTCTCTGTATTAATAGTACCACTTGCCGTGGTCACTAACGAGGTTTGACAGCAAATCAAACCTCTCGTGAAGTATGTTAAAAGCATCAGCCCACTACTTATGCATGACTGATAATGATGTCCGGATGACATGAAGTAAAATGTTAAATGTTCAAAGCCTGTTGAGCGACTTGATGAAGTTCTTTTTTCTGCAGACAGAAAGAGATTGATAATCGAGGAGGCATTCGGCTGATAAAGATTCTCAAAAGTCCGTTCTGATTTGAATTTGAGAATTAAAACAGACCAGCAAATACATTGGGTGACACTCTGATAGCAATTGATGAATAAAAGGAAAACTACTCTCAAAATCAAATGACATTTTAGTATTCTCATTCCACCGCAAACATGGATACTTGGAATAACTAAGCTTTTTTTGAATGTGATGCAACCAGAGCATATTCTCAAAATTTTCATCCCCAATGACATGTATTATTTTCGCTGAAAAAATATTTTGTCAAAAAAAATTGAAAACAGTTTCTATGAAAATGGAAACTAAAGGTGCTTTCTAAAACTAAGTAGGCCTTAAACAGTCGAGAACAAAAATAACATGTGAAACATGTGACGATGTTTAAAATTTTGCAACAAATTTGCCTCACAACTTTCAACATCTGAACTAAATAAATTTCAAGAGGTTTTTACTAAAAGATAGTATGAAAATTACAGGTTGGCTTCGAAGCATGAGGCATCGTGTTGTTCAGCTTATGTCGACTCTTGAAAGTCAACTCAAGCATTAAGAATTACCAGCAGGAAAGTTCTTCCATCATGTAAATTTCAAAGTTATTTCTAAGAAAACTGCCCTGAAATTGCTCTACCTTAACTATCCATTTCTTTTTTAAGGATGACGATAATATCTTGAGTTAATAAGCGTTTTACTTTCCTTATGACCAAACAAAGTTAGATACCACCGAAACAAAATCAGTGCACATGAACAACCTTAATATAATCGTAACATCAAGTACAATCACCACCACATAAACTAGAACATAATCTATATTTCCACGCTTGTCACCTTCATTCACTCTTGGTTTTCCCTGTAAAAGACCAACTCCTTAGTTCGACATCATCTTCTCATATAAGACTTCCAAGCACTTCACACACTGAATAGAACAAAGAAAGAGCTTTCTCGATTCGAAGCAATTACCAGGAGAGACGGCCGATCGACCGCCTTCAAAGTCATCCATGACCATGGCCAGCAAACCCTTCTCCGGATTCCACTCCGCCATCTCCAGAAAGAACGGTCAAACGGGGAGCGGAACCTGAGAAGCCAAAGCAGGCCGTCGGAACTCAAGCTGAAATGGAAGCGCGCGCCGTTGAAACAGAGCAGGAACAGAGCTGGTACGCTCCGTCTGATAATCGGAGGAAGGGGGCGGGAGCGGATCTTTTTCTTTTTATTTTTTTTGAAGAAATTGAAAATTGAAATGTCCTTTTCGTTTTCCCTCTCTTGCTTCTTTTAAGGACATGTTTAACGTTGGAATATGAATCTTTTGAATTTTTAGTTCTTGACAAAAAATCTTGTGAATTAATAGGTTAATTTTCACAATTACAGCCCAATGCAAAACAGAGGAAACCCTCATTCAACTCTATTCCTCTATTGATTTCGTTTCATTTTCCCGTTTCATTTTTATATTCCGTACTTCTCATTTTCTTGTGTCAAAGAGGTTGTAAGTTCTTTAAAATGTGCATGATCGTCTACTGGTCTATCGGCCAGTCCCAGACTTTGTTATAATCTTCGTTGTTCCAGTGCAAGAAAGTTTACAATGCTTGATACTGCAACGATTGATCGAATCAATGGTCAGTCATCTTCGGAGAGTACCCAATGATTTGTTCTTTGAAATTCCTTACAAGAACGGTGGGAATCAAGGAGTTTCCTTTCACGTTTGTCTCCATTTTTGCTAAGCAAATGAATATTGATGAGACTGAAGCATATGCTACGAATACGTCACTGTATACCTCATGTTCATTCATTTTTTGCATTGCTTATACCTGGTATGAACTAGTGATAATTATTCTACAAATTATCCAGAAATAAAATCACAAAAATTCTCAAAACGAACAAGAGGGCAAAAAAAAGTTCCATGTAGAACAGCACAGCAACGCGAAAAAAGAAAAGAAAAAGAAGATGAAAAAATGAAGGAGAAAAGCAGCCCATTGAAAAAAATCGTCAATTTTAGGCATTTCTTTTACGAAATGTTATTGCTTTTTACAAACTTTTCTCTTTTTGTTGCGAACAAGAATTTTGATCAAGTGGGTTCTGCAGTTGTGGACAAAAACGATGTGCTCCTGCATGCTGACGTGCGTCGTCGCTAATCAAGAAAAAAAAGAAGAAGAGGAAAATCTATAAGTTAAGCACCAATCGAGTGGTCTGCCCATTCGTGTTTTGATCTTCGGACTACATGTAGCCCGCATGTACGCTTGTGCGTTGAGATCATATGAGGTTCCTGATGGATCAAATCGATGCATTTTTTATCTACTAGTAAGTGTGATACATGTCTATAGCTCTAGATTTTCGATCCAACAAATAAAGCCTAGATCGATTCCATAATAGTGATCTGTATTGAATTGCCAACTAAACTCATTCACGGAAAAAGCGAATGATTTGAAATAAATTTTTGCAAAAATAATTGCTTATACAATTACAAAAATGAACGAACGTGAGAAATCTATGTCGAGCACAAAAACGTTTGGATAATTGAGACATATTTCATTGGTCAATTATTTCAAATAATACAAGGGATCATTTTTAGAAAGGTATTTTTTAAATCATTTATCTTTTCGTGGAACAAAAGGAGCCTCAGTTCACGTAATCTACAAATAATGTCATATATACAAGTGTTCAGGTTTGTCTAAGAACCAATATTGTTTAATTCGGGCCCACATGTTCAATGGTAATCTTGTCGCACACCCTAACAAAACTAAGTGCCCTAACGGGAGGACTCATGGGACATTGCATCAATGTGAATGTGGTGGTGGATTCAATTGTTGAAATTGTAATTTGGAAAAAAAGCAATGTGACTATTCTCATTTACTTTTGAATTTTAAAAAAATATGCTAATGAATTATTCAAATCAGCATATCACAAAAGCGAACATTCACGCATGCTTAATAGGTCGAAACAATAGGCCAAGCCCGAAAATATGGCCAAGCCATTTGCATCACCACCCAACTTCCAGACAGTCGGCTAGATAGAAATACTCTCATGAAGTCATTTGCCATCATTCGCCCAAAATCCAACCCCTTTCCATGCACCTTTTTTTTTTCCCCAATTTGTGATGATTGCGTATCAAACTTTAATGTACATGATCATTCTCTAGTCAAGTGGCGAACGTTATTCATGTCTATTTTTATCCTCATGACGCTTTTGGATGGATCACTAAGTCTTGTTACCAATAAATGTGAAGGCCATATTCGATCTAGTCATTCCTCATATCTGCAATGCAGAGGAATTCTGCCCACTGCAAAACTTCACGTGCTTGGGTCGGCATCTGAAGAGCATGGAGATCATTGGTTCATAGCTCATTCCTTCAATGGCGACGGATGTAGCTCACCATGCCAATGCTGCTTTTACCAAGAGATGCAGTCCTGCTAGAGAAGATGGTCATTAGCGTCAAGACCAATGGAAGACGCCAATCGAAATCTCTCAAGTCTTTGCCATGGCTGGTTCTGCCCTAGATGCAATCTTACCAGTAAAGTCTCGCTGCAAACTGTCCAATAGGGAGAAGTGGGTGGACAACAATGGTTTGGACAGTTTCCTATGCTTGCACCAAATTATCTTTGGGTTATTGGAGCTTTTATGGAGTAAGAAACTTAGTATTCTTGCCACTGGCATCCTTTCAAAAAAATAGAAAAAAGACAACCCAGAAGCTCAACATTGAACTAAATGAGCTACATCAATTTTCATAACAAATTATTTCCTATAAATCATGTTCAATTTTCCATCTAAAGTATCTCATCTTAAAGTGAAAATTACCTGTTCTAGGTAAAGGACATAGGATTTTGAAATCGACTTTAAGTAGTCAACCGAGTCAAGACATTGTGATCAAATCATCATTGACAATTCACAAACTCATACATAGATCTGAAAAACCTCCCAAATAGGAAACCATATTCCACACTAATAGATCTAATGATAGGCAGTGGGCCCAAGGGAGTCCATTTGGGAGAGTCCCAACAAGGAATTATAACTATTAAGGACTTGCTCCATGAAACTAAAGAGAACTGATTGGAACCTTAATGATACTGATTAGAACAATTCTCCAGCACGCGTTTCTAGACTAATCAAATGTCTGTTGAGAAGTTCATCATGTTTTCACTTTGAAACAGTACTAAACCCAAACATGTAGGAAGGTTCAGAGTACCTAGAATTCTAAATCTTCTAATGGCTACACACACAGAGAGAAAACTATCTATGTACAGACATACACACTCACAAAACACTTTCCCCAACCGACGGTCATATAGGCTCTCTCAATCTCCCTAAAAAAGAGCAGAAACTCAAAAGTCTAAACCAAAGCAGAAAGTCTGTACAGCAGGCTAACCCAGACAGACACCAAATTCTCCTTTAGGTGCTTCAACTGCAGTCTAGGTAGGAGCACTTGGGGAAAACAACAAAAGCTTCAGATAATTGTGCTGTATTGAAGTCGGAGGTGTCATCTCTGAAGTGACCAGTAGAAGTAAAATCTAGAACTTTTACAAGAATAACTTCACCTAGTATAGTTGTTTAATTGAATTGACCAATCCATTACTTTTGGGCTATACTGATTTCTGCCATCAGATCCATTTATTAAGAGAGACTGCTCTATGGAAGTGAGAAAGGAAAGAAGTAGTCATTGACAGAATCTGATAGACTATACTGCTAAATATATGATCTGAAACAGACATGAGGCTTACAACATTTCCAATTGGAAAACACCAAATATACTAGAGCAGAAAACCACATCTTCATCTCCACTACAAAGGATATTGAAACATTGCTTTGAAGAATTTGAGAACACTACGAGTGAATCTTGACCATCGTCAGTTAAACCAGTTTCTCCAGGTACTAGTCCAGGCATGCAAGGAGCTCAAGAAGAAGAAGAAGAAGAAGAAGAAGAAGAAGAAGAAGGTTAAGGAGTCAACAATCAACCAATCAACAACTCACGGTTGACACCAAACATAAGTTTTCAAAAACCTTCCACAAACCCATATTGAAGCTGTTGAATAAAATCCTAAGTTTGAGAAAAGAAATATTTTAGTAGACCAGACTAAAATAACTACTTAACTGCAAACGAAGCATTAGATAGAACATGAAAGGTATGAACAATAAAATATTGTCTGTTAAGAATCAAAATCGAGAAGTTAGATGAACTTTTTTCAGTTGAAAAATGCATACTCTATTCACTTGGGCATCCTCCTCCCAATTAAAACACACCCCAGCTGCCGCATGGGACTTAAGCTTCTTAACAGTTTTCCATTCTGCTTAATATTTATACCAAGTCAGGAAAAAAAAAATACCACAGTACGTATAACTGCTGCAAGCACTAGCATATAACAAGCAGCACGATGCATATCCACGGTTCCATAAAGACAGCTAGATTGGTAAGATAACATTCATATGTAAAATTAAGATCTTCAAAGCAAAACATAATCCATGAAGTGGATAATGATTAGTAAATTGGTAGACATCGCAAAGAAACTTTATGGTAGAAGCATCAGCCAAGTTCTGAGCAATTGTACCCATGACCAAACAGCTAGATTAATGAATAACTGGTAATCTACGAACTTTTCCACCCACAAGCATAATTAAGGCACATACAAATTCTATCATTTAGGAGTAACCCGAACTATTACCTTCTTAATATGACCGAACTGGACATATGTCACTTTAAATAATAGAAAGAAACTAATAATTTGATGAAAATGAGCGTGCCATGGATGACTGCTTCTATATGCTGTCTCAGTCATCTTTGGATAGGAATGAATGATTCAATCTAATCAGTTAAATGGGTATATATAAGATACAAGATATCATGACATCATCTAAACCGAGGACTTTGTAAGTTTATGGCTATTCTTCTTAAAAATTATATGACATTGACGAAGATATGCAAACTGCATGTATTGTACAAGTAATAAATGCTGTGCCAGTCATGTCTGGATTGGAATTAACCATTCACTTTAATTAGTTAAATGGGCTATTCATCTCCTGTCATCTGTAGACCTATTTAACAAAGGGGGCATGTTTGAAAAGAGTGTTCTAATAAGATCTGTTAAGGCTTTCGTGCTCAGATTGACCTAACTAGCAGTCCACTGTTCATTTGACATTGGCGAGACGGGACCCATAAACATGGATTGCCATCTCTATTAGCAGCTAAATGTTTGTTGAGCAAGCTTGCTGTTTGCAATGCATCATGCGGCTTTTGAGCAATTCAGAATCTTTCCCAAGAGAGATTAGAGAAGAGCACATTCTGAAGATAAGGGATTCTTGCAGTGAAACTGTACCATCTTCTAGTCTCAAGACAACTACTTTGCCATCAGGATGCCAGCATAATGATGTTATACATTTACCTAGAGTACATTAGAATAGTTAGATAATCCAGTTTAACGACATTCAATGGAATGTGCAAAGAAAAGTGATTTCCTAATCAACAACAACAACAAAAACACAGAGAGAGAGAGAGAGAGAGAGAGAGAGAGAGAGAGAGAGAGAGAGAGAGAGAGAGAGAGAGAGAGAGAGAGAGAGAGATGATGAATAATTTGCTCACCATAAAATTAATAGACTAAGAGGAAAGACAGAGACCACACATAAACCGAGAAAATGATAATCAAAATTGGGAAGTAAGGCAAACATCATAACAGTACACATTATATCTGTCATCTGATGTTTCTGGAGAAAATATACCGCCTCTCTAAATTTTTCCAGTGAGAATAGATTACAAAAACTACCAAGTCTAGGCATCTGATCCCAAGCTCTTACGAATTTGAATTACCAAAAGATAAAGTCGTACAAGAACTTAACATACTTGGATGCAGCTCTGCCTACCCTCCTAGTCTTTTTGCTTTCTCCAACTCCTCCTGTCACACCCCGATCCTCGGACGCGCGCACATCCTTCTACTTGGTCGATTATTAAAATGCGATATCCCAGGACTATGTATCGCCGACCCCTTTCTTTTAATTAAGCACATGCGGAAGCAGTTATAAATCCCCAGACAATAAAACAATGGGATAGGAAAGTAGGCCATATTTTTCATATTGAAATTCATAACCACACTTTCATTAATTGCACCACTCATAGAATATTTACAATACTATTTACAAGATAAAAGTCTCACACCTATCTACACTAAGACAGGGTGCACAAAAGGGATGGGATCTCTGGGTTGTACTCAAGATCCCTCTCTGGATCATCTTCTACTTCAAAATACTTTCTCCCCTTCAGGTTCTTCCTCCTCAGCTTTTCCTCAGGGTCCTAAAATGGTTATTCAATAACCAATGAGACCACGTCTCAGCGAGTCCTACCCCCTACGACTCGATTAGTAAACTAATACACCATACAGTTGCCTAAGCACAACACGAGTCAGATGACTTACCTTGGCCTCAGTTCCAACTTGCAATTCAAGGTTAAACACAGATATTCAAACAATTCACGACATCCGATCAAGCACTGGTCAATCGACTAAGTCGATTACATGTCAGCCAGACCCTTTCTAGGTCATTCCCACTCATACCACGATTTCCCAGTGGTGTACTCATTCACCAAATCACATGTGTTTCTCGGGCGTCGTTTTCGCCAATGACATACCGATCACCGACACCGTGCGTTCTTTAAGGCGCCGTTTTCACCAGTGATAACCTTGATCACCGAACCACGTGTCCTTTCAAGGGCGCCGTTTTCGCGCCAAGGTGACATCGGCTATAGACAACATCGTGCGTTCTTTAAGGCGCCGTTTTCAGCCGTGATATTCCCATAACCACTTAACCACGTTTGTCTATAAGTCATTTACGTGCGTTCTTTAAGCGCCGTTTTCGCCCCGTGATACTTCCAATCACCGAACCACGTTTGTCCAATAATATCGTACCTGATTGGTCTCACCATTCTCCCTACTATATAGCCCATCAACGTACTGGCGCTATATATCCATGCTTAGCCATTACCAATCAAATACTCAATAACAAACAATTTAGGACAATTCCTAAAATTCCACAATAAATTCAATTCCACACAACGTAGAGCTCAAATAATTAAACGGTCTGCACCACGACAATCGGCACGAAATTCCGGTCACCGGCCATCCCGGTTGAATTTCCGGAAAAATAAATAATTAAATAAATAAATTTCGAAAATAAATAAATAAACATAAAAATCAATTTAGGCCCATATTGCCTTATTGGAGCCGAAACGGGTCGGGAGAAATCCCGAGATACATTCAATAAATAACCAAACATTTCTACTTGCTAATAGCTAGGTCTAACCACCTAACATGCATCCTCAAGTCACTAATTTAATTGTTCTAACCTAATCTAACCACCTAATTGCACTTAATTAAATCTAACCAACCTTAAGCATAATTAGCAAACTAATAAAGCATTAGTGAGTAAAACTCACTTGATCAAAAGCGGGGATCGAATCACCACGACGGCGGCGCGACGGCGGCCGAAAACGGGCTCGCAACGACTCCCACGGACTTGGATCGGGCCTTGAACTTGGCCCAACAAATCTCAGCCCAAATGAGATTTGTTCTTGCACTGGAATGGGCCTAGCTGCAATTGGGCTTCAAAAACTGGACTTGAAGACTACAATTGCTGAAAATGGGCTTGATATAAAATTGAATTGGGCCTGTCTTTGCTGGGCCCAAAAGACTGAAATTACTGGGCTTCTAATCCAATTTATGCTGGGCTAGAAATGCCTCTACAGATGGGCTGAAGAGTTGGGCCGCAATCCACGAAGAGATTTGCGTGGGCTGCTTCGGTCTTCGCTGGAGAGTGCTGCGACTTCAGCCAGTTAATTGCTTGAGTTACACGAAGGAGAAATGGAGGCGACGTGAACGAGGCAGCAAGCGGGGATTCAATGAAGTCAACGGTGGAGGAAATTCTCGGGCAGCTTGCTAGCTTCTGTGGCCGACCAACCTCAGTGGAGAAGGGGCATCCGCTGGCAGCTTCGGTCAACAAACGGTGGAGAAGAGGGCACCGTTGACTGGTGTGCTGGCGTGGAGCTGAGGACACGCACTGGGGAAGACTGAAGATGGAAGCTGGCGTGGAGATTTCTTCTTCGGTGGATGATGGAGCTGCGCTGGATCTTCGAGAGACGTTGCTGCAGGGTGGAGAACGATGTCGCTGGACTGCTGGCCGAGCTGGTGACACGTGCGGGCAGCTTCAACGAAATTGATGGGTCAACGGTGGAGGCTTCACGAGTGAAGGTTGACTCTGCGGCTCCGTGGACGCCTACTGCTGGACACGCGAAGGAGAGGGAACAGCTGGCGTGGACGCGTGAAGAAGCAGCTTCACTGGCTTCGGTCTTCGTGGGCTTCAACTCGGTGGAAGTTGTTGACCGAAGATGGGCAGCTCGTGGACGCGTGGCCTGAGCAGAGTGACGAGCAGGTGGACGAAGGAAAATTTTCGAACGAAGCAGCTTGGTCTTCTTCTTCCGCTGGCTCCTGGGTTGCTGTTGTGTGCGAAATGGAGAGAGTCTCGCATGAAGTGAGAGGGAGAGAGAGAAGAAGCAATCCATGGCAGCTTGGGGAAGAGGATGAGGAAGAGGTGGGGGCCCTTTGGCATGATATTTTACCAAATATCTCTCACAAACCATTTCCTATGTACGTGTATAATTTCTTGGCCATGATAAGCTCCCACGCACTTTTCTTACTAGAAGCCAAAATGGTGGCCCAAATGTTGTGGCTAGGTGGGGGGTTACGAATTTTAAAATCTCAGCTTCAATTGGACATTCATCCCATCCAAATTTCATTTCAATTGGCCCTCACAAAATCAATCGGTCATCCATCAATTACCTCGGCATTTTTCCTCACTCAAGAATCCACCAAAAATCCAAATTGATACCAATGTTGCACACCCCCATCTTAAGATTCGATTTTTAACTAAGGCGAACTAAATTTCAATTCCAATCTCTCCAAATTGAGGTCCAATTTTGATGTAGAAAAATCCCAAGAAATTTTCTATAAATCTCCGACACACATGTGCTCAACCCGAAAGTCAAATTTCCCATTAGTTTAGCCAATCTGAACTTCGCCAAATTTCCGCGACATCCGAACCCAATTTCCGTAAAATTTCCTAATCTCCGAAAATCTTCTGAGACTGAGTCGATGCTCCTAAAATAGCTTGTGACATCACTGAAGTTTCGATTTTTGAAATCTGACTCAAATCGACGGTTAATTTCACTCCGGCGTGTTTTTAGTGTGACCTAGACTACCGGGTAGTTTTCAGAACTTTTTAAGGCAATTGACTCGTGGTCGATTTTCTTCGAGCCACAATGAACCCACTCGACACATTGGCGACTCTCAATTGTCGTGAAAATCTCGAGGGCTCGACTACCAACACAGGGTACCAAAACGACAGAAAATCAAATTAGTGCCGGTCGACGAGAATTTTCCAATTTAGTGGAGTCACCCACGATCGGCCACACATCTCAGTCGAACCGACCTATCTCTGATCTCAATTCGATCTTTAAATGTGCAGTAATGACCTCTAAAGATGAACACGGTCGAGAAGCCGCTTCGGTCGAATTCTCAAGTCTATTGCCTTAATATTCTTTAATGGCATACCCAGCTAGTCTAGTTATCTCGAGAGTGATCAGCTCTGAGAACAACCCTATAGACACGTCAATGAAATGCCCGATTAATTTAATAGAAAACAATACTGAAAATTCTGGATGTCACACCTCCCTCCATGTATACATGTATGCAGCATAGCTTGACATATATCCTATTCACAAGTAAGTTAAATTCCCAACAACAAACTTGATTAATCAAAATGATGAGACGAAATGATGTGACGAAATGCCCCTTTGTAATCAGAAGAAGATAAATTAACTTCAAGTAATACAAATTGTGCGAAACTTTCCAGACTAGACTCTACATTTTAACAATACAGAATGTGAGAAATCCTTGTAGGGAATGCTCAATCTGTACGAGAAGAGGAAGAAGAGGAGCCAGAAGTAATATTACGCTCAATCAGTACAAGAAGAGGAAGAGCGGAGCCAAAAGTAATATTACATCGTGAGAGTCACTAACAAAAATTGAAGGAAAATATAGAGATGCCCAATGGCATTGAGATCGTATATTGCAGGGGTTAAACCTGCCAACTCCAAGTGGGCATCAAGCATTTCTACATTGGACATAACTAGTCTATCTAGCATAAACGACATCCCCTCCAATTCAAGTTCTTTATCTTCATGAACACTTTGACTGGTGAACCGGAAAGGGCAAAAAGATGGCAATACAGGAGTAGGGTACACTTCCAGTTGGTCTAGATGATTGTCAATTATGTTATGGAAATCTCCAAAGGCACCAATCTTGTCTAGAAGTTGATAGAAATCTATCGCGCCTGTAAATTAAAATCCCTTCATTCAACTAGTATCAGCCTGGGATTCTTTATTTCCAACTATGTCATCTCCAAATTTTCCCTCCCATTACCCTCATTCACTCTTCACTTTTGTGTAAAACACCAACTCCTTAGTTTGATGTCATGTTCTCATTTAGAATTCCAAGCACTTAACCTCTATATTCACCAACTCTCCATCAAATGCAATTTGAACTGGATTGGCAATTGAAGTGATTTATTTGGGGAAAAGGACCGTAGCACATTTAATGAAAAGCAAATGGGGAATAAGGCCAACGTGCATGCAGAGTCAGAACTTGCAATTGGACAAAGAAAATGGCACACCTTGTACCTCTGCCGCAAGTGATAAAACCTAAGCACATTCAAAAATTGAAAGGCAAAAGAATAAGATAATTTATGCTTCCTTCCAAATACAGTTTAAAAAACCCAGCAAGTATATGCTTTGAGAACACTTTTGGTTCCCACCTATATGACAAATTGAATAATGCTAAAGCTTTCGGGTGTTGAAATAGTAGAACTCATATACTAATTCTAGTCAACAACTGCTTTTTCAGTATTTAGAAAATAGGACACAACCACTTCCATCAATAACTTACTATGATCTTTGGAATCATGATCATGCACTACTGAGCAGGAAAAAGAATGACCCTAAATCAGCTGCCTTTTCTTTGGTTTTTCAGTAGTTATTCTAAAGGCACGATGTGTATTTGCACCAGTGGTAATCAGGCACAGTAGCAAACGATGCAAACCAGATTCCTAGTGCTAAAGTTTGGAATGAATTTCCTTAACTCGAGGAAGAGGGAACATGAATTATCCAAAAGTATGAACCAAACGAGTTAAGTTTGAAATCCAAAACAATCTGCTCACCTAAAGGCACCAACTACTGATCAAAAGCTTAGTCGCGTTCTGCAGCTTCTGAAGCAGTCCCTCAACCAGGTTGCAATACCCTCTGTAAGACTCGAACCGATTTTGAACAAAACAATCAGTTGGCCTTCCAAAATCCTCGCACTCTCATAAAAAAGTTCGACTCTGCTTCAATCAAGGATCGAGACTTCCGTTACCAGCTGCCCCATCATACCAGAAAATCCTCTCAAACAGCAACAGAGGACTTGAAATCTCCAAGGGGAAACCCTCATCAAGTGCATCCCGAAAGCAGCCATTGACCGCAATTTCCCTCAAAGTTCTCGAACAAACCTTGATGGTTCGCTTTAAACCGTAGCATCCTTCCAAACTAAGGCACTCGAGAACAGGGCTGCCATTCGACATCTCATGCATCACCTCCGAGTCACAGACGGACAGGGACCTAAGATTAATATCACGCTGGAATGCTCAACTTACTTAGTAATAGACAAATAACTAGTGAAACTTTGCCAACATCTGCAAAAAAAAAAAAAAAGATAAAATAAAAATTAACCATAAATAAATTTTATGAGATAATTCTTTAGCTTAAATTACATTCATGATCAAAGTATGATATCTCATGAGCTCGAAAAATAGGAGATGAATGTTTCAACGTCTTGACTTACATTGACATGAACGCAAGGAATGATAACCCAAGCAATTCATGAAGTTTGCTGATCTAGGATGGACATGTTCTCTTATTTTCAAATTGGCTAAAAAGAATGCAACCGGAGAAGACTTTCCTCGCCTCACCACCATCTGCAAGAATACTGGCATCCACAATGTGCATCTCCATTTAGATGGCAACTCCATGATACTAGTAATTAAGGTTGTTGAGCTTATGGCTCAAGTTTTACCAACTCGGATTTGGATCGAAGCATGGAGATTAAACTAAGTCACAGACGTGTTAAGAGGCATTGTGGACGTGTGGCAAAGTTATTTGGAGAGGACCGGATGCTTGAGCCCTGCCGTGCTACCGACCAAATGATAGCACTGGGTATTGTCTGAGCTCCTGGGCAATCCCTTCGGACGCCGAATAACTAGCATAGTCAGTATCCGATATTTTGTTTCCTATGCGAGACAAAAACTGCTAATTAAATATGTTCTCCATTGCAAAAGTTGGAAATTCAGTTTTTATGAAGATGATGAATTTTCTTAATTTGTGTGGAATAGGTTGATTCATCCTCCATGTAGAAAAAAAAAATAGGGCTGTCAATCATAACTTTTTGAAAGTGAAACCAAATCCAACCAAAGCGGTATCAGCTTGGATTCGAAAGATACCAGGAAAAGAGTTCATAACATAAAGGAAGATTCTATTGTGTAAACATCCAAAGATTGTTCTATGTACATAAAATGCGAATAACATTGGTAAATAACAAAACTATCTGATAACAAAATGCTGACCTATAACTTGTTCAGTCATTAATATTTTGGTAAGTTACCAAAACTTTTAAGAAAATACCAATGCTTATCGTAATATTTTTTATAATATATTATTATTGACCTTTGAATCTTCCCGATGGTTAAAATTAGAAAAATTCGAGACTCAAGATCTCGGATTGTGGCAATATTCGTTTCTTGACTAAAAAAAATTTGATTAGTATCACTTTGTTTGTCAAACCAAAGCATTGACCTTTGACCGGAAAAATAAATTATCATTTCACTAGTCTTAATCTTTTTTAGACATTCGATTTAGGCGCGACAACCCAAAATCCGTTGTCAAAATAAAACGTAATCTTTTCCCATCTTCTTTTTACGTTCAAGGTGGGAGGCGCCACAAGATAGATGGTCAATGAGCCTCTCCATCATTCCCCTCCACGTCATTAGTCGCCATAGCTGCCGAGCCGCCCTTTCCTGCTCCACTATTGCTCCCTGCCTTCCTCACCGTGATAACCGAAGAGCCCAGATCTCGTCTGAAGACTCTCTCGCCGGTTGTTGTTCTGTTCTTAGACAGTCATAAAGGTTTCAGTTGCCGGTTGCAAGTGCCCCTTGCAGCCTAGTTATGCCATTGATAAATCAGGCCTTCCTGTTGCAATCAATGACGGTCATCGATGAGGAGCCACTCAAAAACCAATGATCCAAGGGTTAATTTTTAGGCTCGAGTATTCTGGTTGCTTTATCCAATTGTATCCCTGTTTTTGTTCCCTACGTTTTGTGGATGTAATGGCCGGCCCAATGGTTAGCTGATGGTCGGAGGCGGTGGTCCAGTGAAGAGCGAGAATGGGTGACGGTGGTGTAGGAGTACTTTTGAAGCGTAAGGTCTTGAATGTTTCTAGTTCAGTAAAGCTTTAGATATTAATCCGTAGGCATGAAGATTCATTACAAGTCACTGAAGGTGGGAGCTCTGGGAATGGGGAGCCGGGCATCAAAGATGAAGGGTGAAAAGATATATCCAAAAGGAATGAATGATATTGACGTGTCCGGTGGGGTGGTCGGGGGCCCACGCGAGAATGAGGTGGGAATCCGAACTTCCCTTTTTTGCTAATTGCTAATTGTTGCAGTGGAAATTGGGCCCCGACTTTATCTACTTTTCATCTACATTTTTCTGTTTTCCTTTGTTCCTATTCTTTTTTAGTAATGTGCAGGGGTGTGATTGAGTTGGTTTTGCAGGGGTGTACGTACTCATCACTAACTTTAATAGAAAATTACAGGCTCCTATTTGAGTCTATTTACTGGCATTTATTGTATTGTTTTGATATTATCGATTGCGCCACTAAATTAGCCACATTTATTTGTTAAAGTTACTAGCTCTTGTGGATATTACTTCTCTTGATTTAGATAATTTACCAGCTTTTCAATGGGTAAGTTGCTAACTAATTTTAGCTTTACTAACTTCTAAATTACCAACTATTTACTTGATTTCTTTTTCAAAATTTTCACTGGTTTTAATAATAATTTACAAACATTTATTTACAGAGTTTATTGCCGTGTTAAATTTACTAACCCTTTTAAGAAATTGTGAACTCTTATTTGAGTCATTATAACAAATGTTATTTGATTGTTTAAAATTGTCAACTATTCGGTTCCAATAACTTACCAACATTTCTTTGTTAAACTTACCAAGATGCACTTACTAACTCTTATGAATGTTGGCTTGATTTTATTTTAATCAGTATGAATGTTCACTTGATTTTATCAAAATTGCCAACTATTCTAATAATTTAATAATATTCATTTACACAACTTATCAACTTTTCAAGTTACTAACTTCTTTGGGAAATTATCACTGTCATTTGAGTACACTTACTATTATCTTTAGAATTACTGATGTGTCAAAGTCACTGTGTAAATTGCTCCAATAATCTATCAACATATAGCTGATAACTTTACTGTATAAGCTACTCCAATAATCTATCAACACATAGACGATAATTGATATTATGTGAGTACATAGCATGTTGATAAGAGATCGGGTTGAAAAGATTTATCAAACCAGCATTGAAGGTGAGAATAGCTCAATTATTTAATAGGCAAGAGGCCCAAAAAAATGTGAAAAAAGAAGAATAAATTAAAACCCTTTAATGTCTCCTGGAAATGTACACGAAGTTGCATTTCTGCGAACATTTCGTGATAACAAACAGTGCAAAAAGTTGTCATTCTTTTCTCTGCTGCAGTGTTTCTGCAACCAAATGGTCCCATATTCAGACACTTGGTTCTGAAGAAAAGAAAATTGCAGAAGAGAGCTTGGGCTTCCCCTTAGGTCAACCAAGCCAACCCAAGATGTCTTGCTTCGCTCCAATCAAGTGGGCATCTCATGAGCTTAAAAATAACAGACAATTGCTTTCATCACATCTTAAATTACATCGGCTCGAACACAAGAAATCGAGCCAAAACCTAGGATAGACATCTTAAAAACCTTCGAGTCCTCCATGACCATCGCCAGCAAACCCTTCTCCGGATTCCACTCACGCCATCCTCACCTTCCAATCAGAAGAAATCGAGCCAAAACCTCACAAAACCGAATCGGAAAACGGTCGATTAGACCCACCCACTACTTCACAGAAAGAACGCCCCGAACGGGAGCTGAACCTGAGAAAACAAAGCGGTTCGTCGAAACTTAAAGCTGAAACGGAAGCACGCGCCGGCGACCCTCCTTCGTCAATCTACATCAAGCAGCCCGAGGACTGCAGCCACCAGCTCCGCTGGAACAGAGCTGTTACGCTCGGTCTGATAGTCGGAGGCGGGGGGAAGGGGCGGGTCTCCCTTTCTTTCTTTTTTTCTCTGAAATTGAAAATTGAAATTTTTATCGGATCCCAGGTCTGCTAATTTTTTTTTTCCCTTTTGTCCTCACTTACTTTTTTTAAGGACATGTTTCACAGTGGAATATGAATCTTCTGAATTAATAGGTTAACCCTCGTTCGGTTCTATTCCTCTTTCCATTTCGTTTCATTTCTCCATTATGTTCGGTTTTTATTTCGCACCTTCCATTTTTTGTACCTCGAGAAATCCATTTTTGTACTGAATGGGTCAAAAAAAATTTTTTCTTTGACAAACACTTTTGAAAGCTCATTTGCCAAATATCATGATCATGCTAAAAGCCAAACTAGTTTTGAAAAGCTGTACTTTGTTATAATCGCCCATCTTTTTATTCCAATGGAAGAAGGGGTCGGTTCATAATGCTTAGTATGGCAAAGACGGCATGCCAAATTTGGCCTCACGACCTTAGATAATAGGTTGCGCCCCCGGGCGGCATCACCTAATATTCAAAGAGCACAGCCGCCGCCGGTTGCCGAATTTGATTTTCAGATTAAAAAGAAAAATAACAAAAGCCCATTACAAATGTGAGTTTTGCCAAACAGTAATTATGCTAAAGTTATTTTTAATGTTATTTGAGATTATAATTTACCAAATTGTGTAACATTTCAGAAAACTCATTTACCTCAAAGATATTTGCATTCTCCCAAGGGCATTTCCCCAAAGCCGAACCAAATGAGCCCATGATCGTCTATTGACTAGTTTTGAAAAGCACTGTACTTTGTTATAATCTTTGTTATTCCAATGGAAGAAGGTTCATAACGCTTAATACGACAACGATTGATGGGAATCAAAGGCACATAGTTTCGTTTTTGAAACGTTATGAGAACGGTGGGAATCAAGGAGTTTCTTTTACCTTGTCTCCTTTTTGCTAAGCAAATGAAGATTTGATAAGATTGAGCCATAATCATTTTTTGCAATGCTCATGCCCGACATGAACTTTTGATTATTGCTCTACAAATTATCCAGAAATAAAATCGCAAAAATTCTCAAAATAAATCAAAGAAAAAAACTACAAACGGAACAGCACATCAAAAAAAAAAAAAAAAATGAAAAAATGAAAAAAATAAAATAGAAAAGCAGCCCATTGAAAAAAAAAAATCGTAAATTTTCTTCGTATGACTAAGCGTTTAGGCATTTCTTATACGAAATCCTATTGCTTTTTACAAGCCTTTATTTTTCTTGTCGTGAACAAGAATTTTGATCAAGTGAGTTTTGCTGCTGTAGACAAAAACGACTTGCTCCTGCATGCTAACGTGCATCGTCGCTGATTAAAAAGAAATGAGGAAAATCTATAAGTTATGCACAGATTGAGTGATTTGTCCATTCATGTTTCAATTTTCGGACTGCATATAGCTCGCATACACACTTGTGTGTTAAGATCATATGAGGTCAGCAACATAAAAATCACTACACTTTTATCTATTAGCCAATGTGATACATGTCCATCACTCTCAATTTCAAATTGAAAAGATGAAGCGAAAATCAATTCCAAAAGAGTGACCTATATTGAATAGCCAATCAAAATCATTTGCGGAAAACGAATGATTTGAAAAATATTTTTCAAAAAATAATTACTCGTACAGTTACAAAAATGAACAATTGCAAAAAAAAGTTTGCCGTGCATGAAAATGTTTGGATAATTGAGACATATTTCATTGGTCAATTATTTCAAATAATATAAGCGATCATTTTTTGGAAGATGTTTTTTTTTTTTCCAAATCATTCATCTTTTCGCGGAACAAAGAGAGCCTTAATTCACACCAATTTACAAATAATGTGTATATGTCTTGATGTTCAACTTAGTTTAAAAAATGATATCGTCTGATTCAGGCCATATGCTCAATAGTTATCTCATTGCACACCCCAACAAAACGAAGTGGCCTGACGGGAGAAGGCTTGGCTCTATTCCAGCAGAGCTGGTATGGAAGTGTCGGAGGACTCATGCGACATCACATTGATGTGAATGTGGCGGTGGATTTAGTTTTTGAAGTTATAATTTGGAAAAAAGCAATGTGATCATTCTCATTTACTTTTGAATTAAAAAAAAAAAATATGCTAATGAATTATTCAAATCAGTATCTTTTCATGCACCATTATTTTTTTTTTCCACTTTGTGATGATTGGATATCGAACTTGAACATACGGAATCATTCTCTAGTTGATGTGTCTATGATTATCCTCATCCACACATTGAATGGATCACTAAATATTGTTACCAATAAATGTGCAGGACATGTTTGATCCGGCCATTCCTCTTATCTGCGAGAGGCAGAGGAATTTTGCCCACTGCCAAAATTCACGTGCATGGCTACATCTGAAGAGCATGGAGATTACTAGGTTCCTAGCTCGTTCTTTTGATGGCAACAGATGTAAGCTTGCCTCGCCAATACTGCTTTTACCAAGGGATGCACTCCTGCTAGACAAGATGGTCATTAATGTCAAGAGCAATGGAAGACGCCAATCAAAGACTCTCGAGTCTTTGCCATGGCTGGTCTTACCCTAGATGCAATCTTTCCAGTAAAATCTCGCTACTAGCTGCTCGATAGGGGAGGTTGACGGTGGTAGAATGGATTTTCCATGGGAAGTGATTCGGAAAGTGAAGGTTTTGATTAGAGTTCCTCTTTTTGCTTGGGAAGCAAATTGGGAATGAATCCTCACTTTAGATAACCTAAAACAAAGAGGCAAAATACCGGCTCACAGGCGCTTCCTCCGCAGGGGAAGGGAGAATCCGTGCGGCATCTCCTCCTTCACCGTTCATGGACAAGAATGGTTTGGAAAGTTTCCCATGCTTGCGCCGAATTATCTTTGGGTTATTGGTGCTTTTATGGAGCAAGAACTCTGAGCTTGGCTGGCCATTCGTTTGTAGTGCCCAAAAAAAATAAGGATTTAAGACAATTCCTCTCTCTTTCTAGGGTCATTTGGAAAGAGCTGAACAAGAGAGCTTTGGCTTGGAGTCGTACTCTTTTGGCGTATAGTGGAGATTGCATACGGATGTAAATGCCTTGCATAATATAGTCGATGAGTTACCTTGTATTTGAGCTCGATTTTGGTTTTGAAATTGTTCTGTATATGGTTTTAATTTTTGGGCTCTTTTCTTATATGGGTTTGCACCCTTGGTGCGCTATAGTTGAACTTTTGATCTATTAAAAGAAACTTAACACTTTTCTGAGGATTTTGAAGTTATTCCAATTATCCTATATCACAATATTGTATCTAATCATGTAATTTCAAACAAACATCTCACATATGATTTTGTGTTAATTAGCATAACCATCATCCACACAGCATGTTTTTATTGAGCGCAAAAACACTCCCTTAACTCACAATCTCGGTTCCTTTTATATGTAAGATTATTGTGACAAAAGGGTGCCTCTTCAACCTAAAGTCAAGATCTAAAAAGTTCAAGAGAAACCTCGGATCCAAAGAGATACCAACACATTCCCAAAACAGAAAAATACTAAGGATACAAAGACTAGTATACAAAACACGTTTGAAGTGGTAAAATCCAAGTATTTAGGTAAGTAATTACAAACACCTAATATGAATCTATTTCGCATGTGAGTTAGTAAACCATTTTCATTTACCAGGACTTAACATCTTTAGCATTACTCTGCCAAAAAATGGTGCTTAGCTTAAAAAAAAATGGCAACCTAATTGGAAAAATAGTTGGTAAAAAATAAAATAAAATATAAACTAACAAATTCTCACATCTAAGTACATGAACAAATTGTTCTGAACAGAGGCTCTCAAAACCAAGGTCAAGCATCATGGATGAGATCAATGTAGGCTCAATTCACTATCATCCAAGCACTTGCCAGTTATTTTATCTGCTCATTTTCTTTGATAACTGAGTTTTCATTCTCAAAATTAACTTGTCAACAGTAATAATAGCATAAGAAAGTAGAGTTTCACTTACTACATTGAAACCAAGGAGCAGAATTGGTAGCATAAATAAGTCTTAACTTCTCCTAGGCTCAAATAGTGCTATTAGTAGGTAAAATTAGTTGAATATCATTCATTGATACAAAGATTTGACTCTTGCAATTATGAGGGATGCATGCTCAAAATGTGAAAATTTCCAGCCTATATTAAATCCCCCCTTGTAAGGAACGCTCAACCAGTATAAGAAAAGTAGCCAGAAGTAATATTACACCTTGAGAGTCACCAACAAAAATCAAAGGAAAACTATATAGATGCTTGACGATGTTGTGATGGTACTTTGCAGGGGTTAAAATTGCCAGCTGCAAGTGGGCATCAAGCATTTCTACATCTGACATAACTAGTCTATCTAGCATAAACGACATTCCCTCAAATTCGAGTTGTTTATCTTCATAAACACTTTGACCGGTGTACCAAAAAAGGCAACAAGATGGCAATACAGGAGTAGGCTACCCTTCCGGTTGATAGATGATTGTCCTGTTATGTTATGGAAATCTCCTAAGGCACCAATCTTATCTAGAAGTTTTTAGGAATCTGTCATTCCTGTAAATAAAAATTGCTTCATTCAACTAGTATCAGCTTGGGATTCTTTATTTGCAACTATGTCATATCCACATTTTCCCTCCCATTACCATCATTCACTCTTCATTTTCATGTAAAACACCAACTCCTTTGTTCGACATCACATCCTCATTTAGACTTTCAAGCACTACACCTCTATATTGACCAAATCTCCATCAAACGCAATTTGAACTGGATTGGCAATTGAAGTGATTTTTTTGGGGAAAAGGCCCATAGCAAAAGTAAGGAAAAGCAAGCGGAGGAATAAGGCCAATGACTCAAAGGGCACACACCAAGCCCTCGTTGAAGAAATGAACATGCTGAATGAAAAATAAAAAGAGGATAATTTTCTCTAGTCGAAGCGATTACCAGGAGAGATTGTCCACAGCCTCTGCCAATTGAAGCGATGAAGCACCACCTTCAAGTCCTTCGTGACCATCACTAGCAAATCCTTCTTCGGATTCCACTTCGCCATCTTCACCTGCCAGTCGGAAGAAATCGAGCTAAAACCTCACACAGAACCAGATTAGAAAACAATTGAATCAACCCACCCATTATAAGGTCGCGAAAGAAGGCCAAAACAGGAGCTGAACCTGAGAAGCCATCGGCTTGTCGAACTGAAGCTGAAAGCGAAGCACGTACCGCAACCCTTGGTCGGTCTCCATAGCTGAAAAAGCTCAGGGAGCAGCCAAAAACGCAGCCAAAGCGTCTGATGGCAAATACGAACTGAGAGGGAGAGCTAGTGGCGGAGGGTAGAGCCCGAAAACCCTAGAAGAAAGCCCGATGGAAGAGAAGAGCGAGCAACCAAGTGCACTGGAGCCTGAGAATTTTGCAGAGAAGATTACTAAAGAGGAAGAATAGGCGGGAGAGAATTTGACTATTGAGGAAGGAGAGTGAATTTGATTACGGGCCGAGCCTTGGGGCCCGGTCCCAATATGGGCTGCGATATTGGCTTAAACCCAAGCCCAAGAAACTATAATTTAGCCCAATATCCAAACCCAAATTTAACCGACAGCCTAACTAAGCCCACTTCCCCGCCATTCTCTCACTCTACTGTAGTCCCTCGGTCTGCCGTTGCCTCTCAATTCCTCCTTCCAAACAAACAAAACACAAGAACCTACCACGGTTGAAGTTCACTGAAAATGTACTTGCTAATCATAGGACAGATTACACCGCATCGCACGTATTCATATTGCCCACTTTGGATAACTCGACAATTGAGATTAAATTGAACGGGGGTTTGGTTCAGGCATTTCGTCGAACGTTTGAAGCGCCCTGGCTAAAAGGGGCCACACCCGACCACCAACTCACGCCAGGACTCGCAATGATTGATAGACAGACAGCGACCCAACATAAGCACGGCGAGCCCCGAACGATTGAAGTTCACCGAAAATGTACTTGCTAATCATAGGGCACCACACGTATTCATGTTGCCCACTTTGGATAACGTTGAGATTAAACCAAACGGGGGTTTGGTTCGGCCGAATGTTTGAAGCGACTAAAAGGGGGACCACCAAGCGCTTGTGTCGCAATGGCGATAGCAACCCCAAAACAGCGGGGAAGACAAAGGGGGGGGCGTGAACAAACAAGGATGAAGCCGTCGAGCGAACGGGGGGCAAGACAGGGGCATAAACAGAGGAGGCGCTGGCTGAGAGTCCCTACCCGGCTCGGCGATGGCAGATGGAGGGCGAGTTCGATAGATCGGACCATGTCCGGTCGCCTCGCACGCCTCCGAGCCAGGATCCTTGGAAAAAACGGCTCGTCCCACGAAAAATGGGAAAAAAAATAATAAAGGAACTTGACCTACCAGAGACTTAGTGCGCGAAATGGGAGCTGCAGGCTCAAGAGCGCGGTCGGGAGTCGTCGGATAGGTTTCGGGCATGACCGGACTGCCAGGGGGCTCCTCGCTCTCAAACTCTCTTTCTCTCCCTCTCTAGGTTGCTCTCACAGTCTCTCCACCCGTTTCTCTCTCTCTCCCTCTCTCGCTCTATTTCTCTCCAAAAATCCCAACTTTGGCTCACTCTCCTTCCCTCCCTTTTTGCTCTGCTGTGACTAATTTTACTTTCCTTCCTAATTAGTCTTCCAGTATATTTCGACTTTATGATACGGTAAATTGTCTTTTCTTTAATTTTTCCCATGCATTAGGAAAATAAAAATACAAATAAATCTTAAGAGACACTTTTTGAACGGTTCATAATCATGTTAAACTTAAAGTATTACAAAAGAACCTAGACTAAATGAAGCAAAAAAATTACTAGACCCACGTTGATGCTTTTGGCCTATTTCAGCGTTTAGTTCCCCAAGCCTAAGTTATTTTAGATTGCATGCTCTTGTCACGGCCCGAAGTATTGCTAATCCAAGAGGGTTCCATGGGACAGGCGTGACACATTAATGACCCTCGGCTTATATCCCTGAGACATAGAGTATTCTCTTGGGGGCGGGCGATACTGTATTTGTATGTATACGTTATAAATGCGAGTAGCTGGTAGTTGGCTATAAATGCTGGTAGTTGGTAGATGTGGAGGTGCAATCTCCACCGTTAGATTTAAGGGAGATCTACGAATACAGTTTGCCTTATACTTGTATATAAAGGGGTCTCCTCCCTCATTGTATTCTCATTCACAAGCAATACAAAAACTAGAGCTTCTCTCTCTAAGAGTTTCTCTCTCTATATACGAGTCTTGTGAGTCGAGTGTTGAAAGGCTGCTTAGGGGTAAAACCTTAAGGCTGCACGGGTCAGCCTACGTGTGATCGAGAGTGAATCGATCAGCCCGTGACAAGTGGTATTAGAGCTGATTTTGATCTAAGCGCAAGTGCAATGGCTGATCCACGATCTGATGAGGCGCTCGCCATGGGTGATGATGGTGCCGATCATGGGCGGAACACCGAGAAGGGTGGTGCCAAGGGGAAGAAGACCCGTGGTGGTTCGAGGGATCCAATGGGGGATCTTGCACAACGGATGGCGAAGCTAGAGTTGTTTGTCATCAATGTCCAAGGATTGATTGACGACCTAACCCAGACCGTGGACGGAGTTGATGCCGGAAGAGAGGAGCTGGTTGCGGATGTGCAAGAGCTCAAGATTGGTATGGGAGAACTCTGCCACGAGTTGCTGGGGACCCTACAGGAAGAACTCGCACAACGGTATGAACCCCTGGAGCGCACGATGGCGGCCATGCACGCGGAGATAGCGGAGCTTACGGGTAAGCTCGCGGAAGCACAAGCTGCACACGTGAACGGAGTGATCACGGTGCAAGGTCCACGAGTGGACACGTCGAAACCAAAGGAATTCTGAGGCTCGCGGGTGGCCAAGGATGTGGACAGCTTTCTATGGTACATGGAGCGGTACTTCTAGGCCATGGGAATCAACGGCGACCAAACAGGGGTAAACACTACATCAATGTATTTAGCTGTTAGTGCATTATTGTGGTGGCATCGTCGGTCGGATGATAGGTGTGGGAATCCTATCGCGACCTGGGGTGGTTTCGTTGAGGAGTTCTGACGGAACTACTTCCCTGCTTACGCAGAGGAAGAAGCTCGTGACGAGCTGAAGTGTCTCGAGTAGAAGGGTGGTGTGCACGACTACATCAAGTGGTTTTCAGAGTCGCTGCTCCAAATCCCTTCGATGAATGAAGTTGAGGCATTTCACCAGTTCATGGGCGGTCTCAAGCTGTGGACAAAACAAGAGTTGAAGTGGTACAACGTGGGAGATCTCACTACGGCCATGACCGTAGCCGAGTCACTCATGGAGTATAAGGCGTCGCCTTCCACATCCTGACTGGATACTCGTCCAAGGGACAAAGCCACTGGTGGGGGAGATCGGGGATATATAATCGCCCGATCGGAGGTAGACCACCACTGGCTAGTCCTCACCGGGCTCATGCGGGGCCAAACGGAGGAGGACAAAGGAAGGTACGCTCATATAGCTATTTCTTTTGTGATGGTCCACACATGGCACGGGATTACCTGAACAAGGCCAAGTTGGCCGATCTTGCAAAGAGGATGAGCCTAGGGAGGAAGCACGGTTGGGATCGTTGCGACTCCTTAGCACGATCAAGTCCAAGAAGGCGAAGGAGCCTAAAGGCTTGATGTTCGCGGACGTGAAGATCGAAGTGACCATGATGAGTGCGCTCGTGGACACGGGAGCATCCGACATCTTCATCTCGGAGGAAGCCGCGAAGAAACTTAACCTACGGGTTGAGAAAGGATCCGGTTGGCTCAAGACGGTGAATTTGAAGGAAGTCCTTGCGATTGGTGTTGCGAGGGACGTTGAGCTACAACTCGGGTCATGGAAAGGCAAAGAAACTCTAAAGGTAATTCCACTTGACAACTACGATATTATCATTGGAATCAAATTCCTAGATAGAATCATTTGGTTGTAGTTCCCTTTGCCGAATGTATATGCGTGTTGGACAAGAATTGTCAATGCGTGATTGCGGTCCATTGTGAGTCGGATCGTGATCGGAAGATGATCTCGGTAATACGACTCACCAAAGGAGCAAGGAAGGGTGAAGTGACCTTCCTGGCGACCTTGAAGATCGAGGACGACAAGGGTGAAGGGAAGGAAGTCCCGACGGAAGCAACCCAAGTCCTCGACTCGTTCAAGGATGTCATGCCTTCGGAGCTGCTGAAGAAGCTGCCACCCAAAAGAGAGGTAGGTCAACGGATCGAGCTAGTGCTTGATGCTCAACCGCCTGCCATGGCGCCTTACTGTATGGCGCTGCCTGAATTGGAAGAGTTGAGGAGGCAAGGAGCTGCTTGACGTGGGCTACATACGGTCGTCAAAAGCCCCGTTCGGTGCGCCGGTCCTATTTCAAAAGAAGCACGATGGGTCACTCCGGATGTGCATAGACTACCGGGTGCTGAACAAACTGACTGTGAAGAACAAGTATCCGATCCCTCTCATTGCGGATCTCTTCGATCAACTTGGTAGAGCTCAGTGGTTTACCAAGCTGAATCTCTGATCGGGCTACTATCAAGTTTGGATCACTGAAGGGGACGAGCCGAAGACAGCCTGCATGACGCGGTATGGATCCTATAAGTTCCTGGTAATGCCGTTCGGCTTAACCAATGTTCCGGCTATCTTTTGCACAATGATGAATAAGGTACTCCACCATTTCCTAGATAGGTTTGTAGTGGTTTACCTAGATGATATTGTGATATATAGTCGAACGTTAGAAGAGCATGTCGAACATATAAGGCAGGTCTTCCAAACTTTGCGTGAGAATGAGCTGTATGTTAAGCGCGAGAAGTGTGCTTTCGCCCAAGAGGAAGTTCCGTTCTTGGGGCACATTGTCGGGGGTTGACATGTGTGGATGGACAAAGCGAAGATCCAATCGATCGTCGAATGGGAACCGCCGACAAAGGTGCCTGCGTTGAGGTCATTCTTAGGCCTCACCAACTACTATCGTCGATTCATCCGGAGCTACTCGAGCATCACCGTGCCACTCACGGACCTATTAAAGAAGGAAAAGGCATGGGAGTGGACGGATCGATGCCAAAGGGCCTTCGACAGATTGAAGCAAGCTATGACTGAGGAGCCGGTGTTGGCGTTGCTCGACCACACCAAACCTTATGAGTTAGAGACGGACGCATCGGATTATGCTATCGGTGGCGTTTTTATGCAGGATGGACATTCGGTGGCGTTCGAGTTCCGAAAGCTGAATGACATCGAGTGTCGATACACCATCCAGGAGAAGGAGATGATCGCGGTGGTGCACTGCCTTCGGACGTGGAAACGCTACTTTCAGACCCAAAAGAAGCTAAGTCCGTAGCAAGCTCGATGGTAGGATTTTCTGGCGGAGTTCGACTACGCGTTGGAGTACAAGTCGGGGAAGGCCAACTTCGTGGCAGACGCGTTGAATCGGAAGACGGAGCTGATGAGCCACACTATGAGTCGACCGAGTTGTCCTTGGGTCGACTGCATCAGGGAGGGTTGACGCATGATTCAAGAGCTCAAGCCCTCATCGGTTATGCCAAGGAAGGTAAGACCTAACAATTCTGGTGTGAGGATGAGCTCCTCTATACCAAGGGAAGGCGACTATACGTACCCTTCTATGGGAAGCTGAGGAAGGAGATCTTGCACGAGTGCCATGACTCGAAGTGGGCGAGTCATCCAGGAATCCACCGCACGTTGGCCCTCGTCGAAGATCGGTTCTGTTGGCCTCAAATGCGGGATGCCGTTAAAGTATATGTGAAGACTTGTCTGGTATGCCAACAAAACAAGCTGGAGCAATGGTCGTCGCCAGGTTTGTTGGAGCCACTTCCTGTTCCAATTCGTCCATGGGAAAGCATTTCCATGGACTTCATTGTCAACTTGCCAAAGTTTGAAGGGTGTCGGACTCTAATGGTGGTGGTTGACAGGTTCTCAAAGTACGTAACATTTGTGCCTGCAACAAAGGATTGCCCGGCCGAGGAGGCGGCCAAACTATTCATGAAGCATATGGTGAAGTACTGGGGAGTTCCACAAACGATCGTGAGCGATCGGGATCCTCGCTTCACGGCACGTTTTTGGTCCAAATTGTTCAAGCTACTGGGGTCGGAGTTGAACATGTCAACAAGTTTACATCCCCAAACCGATGGTCAGACGGAGCGGGTCAATGCTCTCTTGGAGATCTACCTCCGACACTATGTGAGCACGACGCAAACGAATTGGGCAAAGCTGATCAACGTAGCCCAGTTCTCCTAGAACTTGCAACGGAGCGAGTCGACTGGCTAGAGTCTATTCAAGGTTACAACTGGGCAGCAACCGAACACCTCAACCACAATTGCTTCGGGTTACCAAGAGAGTAGTCTGCCCGCGTACAAGTTCGCCAAGAATATGCAAGAAGAGGCGGACTTGGCACGGGCTTGTCTACACAAAGTCTCCAAGCGCATGAAGAAATGGGCGGATAAGAAGTAACGGCACGTGGAGTTCCAAGTTGGAGACCAAGTGTTGGCCAAGTTGCACGTGGTTCTTCGATACAAGGACGTGCACAAGGGGTTGATCCGTCGCTATGAGGGGCCATTTTGAGTGCTATAATGGGTTGGAAAAGTTGCATACAAGCTGGAACTACCACCAAAGCTAAAGGTGCATCCGGTTTTCCATGTAAGTATGCTTAAACCCTTCCAAGTTGATGAGGAAGACCCAGATCGAGGGGAGTCACAACGGGCATCGCTCGGGGCAAAGACCTCGTATGATCGAGAAGTCGAAAGCATCTTGGCGGATCGAGTCATATGGAAGAGGTATTGCGTGGCCAAGCGTGAGTATTTGATCCAATGGAAGGGTCTTCCGGAGAGTGAAGCCAGTTGGGAGCCCAAGGAGAGTCTTTGGCAGTTCAAGAAAGAGATTGAAGCTTTTCATGCCAAAGACGTGACGAGAGCGTCGCCTGATTAGGTGGGGGAGAATGTCACGGCCCGAAGGATTGCTAATCCAAGAGGGTTCTATGGGACGAGCGTGACAAATTAATGACTCTTGGCTTATATCCACGAGACATAGAGTATTCTCCTAGGGGCGGGCGATACCGTATTTGTACGCATACGATATAAATGCGAGTAGCTGGTAGTTGGCTATAAATGCTGGTAGTTGGTAGATGGGGAGGTGCAATCTCCACCGTTAGATCTAAGGTAGATCTACGGATATGGTTTGCCTTATACTTGTATATAAAGGGGTCTCCTCCCTCATTGTATTCTCATTCACAAGCAATACAAAAACTAGAGCTTCTCTCTCTAAGAGTTTCTCTCTCTATATACAAGTCTTGTGAGTCGAGTGTTGAAAGGTTGCTTAAGGGTAAAACCTTAAGGCCGCACGAGTCAGCCTACGTGTGATCGAGAGTGAATCGATCGGCCTGTGACACTCTCATGGACTTCACGCATTTGGTGTGACACTTTTATGGAATTGCAAAGTAGAAGGAATGGCTAAGACTCTACTGGAATGTTTTTTAAGAGGATGATCCAATGGGTATTAGGGTTAGTTATTAGTGTAGTCTTGTGGGAAGAAGGATGAGGGCTTCTATTAATCAACTATATTTTATATTCTATTTAGATTATTTAATTAAAAACAATATAGTATATGAATTTACTAAGAATGTTTTCCAAAAGTAACCGTGTAACTTGTTCTCATGAAACTAGAGCGCCAGTTACAGCAACAATTGTATGCTGATTCACATAAATGACAGTTTTCTACTACTCAATGTATCGCATTGATCTTAGACAATAATGTGATGAAAATTGTCTTTCCTAGACAAATGAGTTGTAGATAGATGTTTATTTATTTGTATAAGTTGGGCATGCTTATTGTCATTTTCTAAAATTCATTGCGTGTTATAAATGAGTCTGTGATTGTCCATAGTTTCTTGCTCAAAATGCTTCAATCGGCCTCGCCAGATTTGGTGAGGGCCAACACTCACCCTCACCCAAGTGTGATTTAGTGAGGCTGACCCTTGCCAGCCATGGCTATGGTTGGTGGGCTAGGATGGCCATCGACAAAAAGAAAAGGGAAAGGAAAAGAAAAAGAAGAAGAAATGAATAAGTTCAAAAAAATTATTAAAAAATTATTAAAATTGTCAACCTCAATGTCAATCTGTCGGCTAGCATCCATGTTAGTAATTTCCAATCTAATTTGGCCTGATGAATTCAATTGGTATTAATCTAAAAATGGTTTTGGTTAAATTGGTGCAATTGAAATGATCATGACTGAATTGGTACCAATATAATATGTTTAAAACTTTTTTGGTATTTTTCCTCTCGACAAGTGGTGGCAAAGATAGATGGTCAAGGATTGACTAGACTTTGCTCAAGTCTCTGTCCGTATGCCAAATCGAGTTGAGTGATGATGTGATCAAGAAGATTTTGATGGGAGGCCTTGTTCTTGAGTACTTACATTTAATTGAGAAATTTTAAAGAGCATGAGATTGATAGATGTTGGCCAGTTGAAGCTAACAGTCCACTATTAAAGATTCTCACTCCTCATTTTGTTATTGCAAGTATCATGGTGTTTTCCACACTAAGAAGGTTAGAATAGTTGAAGCCTCACTGTGATTCTTCTTGTTAGTCAAAAATGTACTTGCTAATCATAGGACATATGACACCACACCGCACGTATTCATGTTGCCCACTTTGGATAACTCGACAGTTGAGATTAAATCGAACGGGGTTTGGTTCAAGCATTTCCGTTGAAATAATAGTTATTTCATTTTGCACATTTTGCTAATTTGGTTTTTGTGTTATTAGAGTTAGTGGAGTCATGTGTGTTAGTTTTCCTAGTTTTTAGGTGTTCGTGGAGTAATTGCTTTATGCAGAACATGGGTAGTTATGGTGTGTTTTATGTTATGTATTTGTCTTTTGTAAAAAGACTTCGTTGGTTCTGTACGAAAGATGAAGTTTCAACCTCATTTCTCATCTATTTAGCAATTTAACAGTGGTATAAGAGCCTGAGAGAAGCGTGAGAGAGTTTTTAAAAAAAGAAAAAGAAGGTTTAGAGGTGTGAGATACTTTCATCAGATAATTACAGCAGCAATATTTTCAATGGCCACCAACAATTTTGTTCAACTAGCAATTCCACGCTTTGATGGTCACTATGACCATTAGAGCATGCTGATGGAAAAAAAATTTACGATCAAAGGAGTATTGGTCGATTGTTGAATTTGGAATTCAAGAGCCATCAGCAGGCATAGCTTTAACAAATCCCCAGAAAGCAGAATTGGAAGCTAGAAAGTTGAAGGACCTGAAGGCAAAAAATTATTTTTTTCAAGCTATTGATCGTATCATCTTGGAGACTATTCTTTGCAAAGAAACTTCCAAGGATATTTGGGATTCTATGAAGAAGAAATATCAAGGCTTTGTTAGGGTGAAGCGTGCACAACTTCAAGCCTTGAGAAGAGATTTTGAGACATTAGCGATGAAGGATGGAGAATCTGTCACTAGTTATTGTGCTAGAACAATGGAGATCGGCAACAAGATGCGATTCCATGGTGAGAAGATGGACGACATCACCATTGTGGAGAAGATTTTGCGTTCCTTGACACCAAAGTTTAATTATGTTGTCTGCTTAATTGAAGAGTCAAAAGACATAAATGCGTTTTCTCTTGATGAATTGCAAAGCTCCTTATTGGTCCATGAACAGAAGATGAACGGAAGTTCAATAGTAGAGGAGCAAGCATTGAAGGCTTCTACCAATATTCATTCCAACAATTTTAGAGGAAGGGGTAGAGGTAGAGGTAGAGGTAGAGGTAGAGGAAGGGGAGAGTGAGGAAATAGAGCTGTTAGCAGGAATTTCAAAGCCAACAATGACCAATTTCAAGATAAAGGCAGAGAATGGGATCCTAACAAATCCAAGGTAAAGTGTCTTAGATGCCATAAATTTGGTCATTATGCATCTGAATGTTATACTATGCTGCTTAACAATAAAGAAAAAGCAGAGAGTTTAAATTTTGTTGAAGAAAAAGAAGTTGAAATGTTGTTGATGTCTGTTCAAGATGAAAAAAAGCCTGAGTCGGATATTTTGTATGTGGATACATGCTATAGTAACCACATGAGTGGAAGTAAGTCTTTTTTTTTTCTTATCTAAATGAAGATTTTCATTCCATTGTGAGTTTTGGGGATCATTCTACTGTGAAAGTGATGAGAAAATGTGATATTAAGATTAGAACCAATAATGGTTTTGTGGAAATGATCTCTAATGTGTTGTATATTCTTGACTTGAAAAGTAACCTATTGAGTGTTGGTCAATTACAAGAAAATAGTTATGTAATCACCATTCAGAAGGGTGCTTGTGAAATTTATGATTCTGTTAGAGGTGCTATTGTAGTTGTTCCTATGAGTTCAAATAAATTGTTTCCATTAAAGATTGAAAATATTCAATCTTGTTTGATGGCTGAAAAAGAAAGATCCCTCATGGTTGTGGCATTTTTGCTATGGTTATTTGAGTTTTGGTGGATTGAAGACCCTCCAATAGAAAAATATGGCAGCAGGTCTTCCTCAAATTACTATTTCTTCCCAAGTCTGCGAAGAATGTGTTGTTAGCAAACAATATCATTCTCAATTTTCAAAAGAGAAGTCATGGAGATCAAATGATGTTTTACAGTTGGTGCATTCAGACAATTACGGTCCTATAAACCCATCTTCTAATGGAGGTGAAAGATACTTAGTTACCTTCATTAATGATTTTTTTTTAGAAAAACTTGGGTTTATTTTTACAGAAAAATCAGAAGCTTTCTCCTCATTTAAAAGCTTCAAAGCTCATGTTGAAAATGAAGCAGGAAAAACCATTGGGAAAATTTTTAGTGTTTGGTTTAGCATTTGGAGGTGTCCTTGGCCAAATGCTAACCTTTGAAATGCTGAAAGCCCAAAGCAAGTGGAGACTGCTTTGGGCATTCAGCATTCTTGAATGCTTATCATCTTTTTAATGAATTTCTTTTTCCAGACATATATGACCATGTTTACTATCATGAAATGACTCTTTCTAGTAAAATTTGTATGAGAGGAACTTGGTT
The DNA here is from genome assembly GCA_014182545.1 of Eucalyptus globulus. Taxonomy (NCBI): domain Eukaryota; kingdom Viridiplantae; phylum Streptophyta; class Magnoliopsida; order Myrtales; family Myrtaceae; genus Eucalyptus; species Eucalyptus globulus. Next base: position 44,031,614 of record CM024721.1, read on the forward strand.
TTATTTTTCTTAATGAGGACTTCCCTTTTTATATGCGGTGCTTATTAAAAAAAAATTTGCATCCACAATCGATCACTTCACCATCCACCAAATAAGTCCACCTTTTGTTTTTGTCATTTTTATCTTTTGATAATCAATAGCCCAACTTTTTATCAATACACTAGAATGATCATTAATTAACGAAGATGATAAATACGACAATAATTAAAAAAATTATTCAAAGTTGAAAACAAACTTAAAAGAACCCTAGGCCAAAAGTTGAGCTTTGCATCTAATCTATAATCAAATTCTTTTAATATAATTTTTAAATAAATTTACTAATATAAATCTTTTACATTACTTTCAACATAAAAAAGCAAAATGTTATATAATCATTTTTTTTTTTTTGCAATTTTAAAAATATTAAAACTAAAAAACTTAATTTGGTCACACTAAAGGGCTTTTCAAATATATGTTTACCAAACGGTCTTGCATTTCGTAGTAAAGCACTTTTTAGTTATAGTTTATCAAACAATTTAACATTTCAGAAAACTCCTTTATCTCAAAGGTATTTGCATTCTCCCAAGGGCATTTCCCCAAAGCCGAACCAGACAGACCCTAAGACTCTTCAAATAGATCGTCGTGGTGAATATTGCTCAAAAGAATTTGAAATTTTTTGTGTAGAGCATGGCATTCGAAGAGAGCTTACTGCTGCATATACACCACAACAGAATGGTGTATCTGAGAGGAAAAATAGAATAATTCTCAACATGGTGAGAAATTTATTAGCAAGAGGAAGAGTTCCAAAGACTTTCGGGTCAAAAGTAGTAAATTAGAGTATTCATGTTTTGAACATAAGTTCAACTTTTGCTGTTCAGAATATGACACCAGAAGAGGATTGGAGTAGGAGAAGACCGGCTGTAGATCACTTCAGAATCTTTGAATGTATCGCATATGCCCATGTCCCAGATGTGATAAGGAAGAAACTTGATGACATGGCTGAAAAATGTGTCTTTCTTAGTGTAAGTGAAGCATCCAAAACATATAAATTATTCAATCCACTAACAAAGAAGATTGTGACTAGCAGGGATGTTTTTAATGAAGAGAACACTTGGGATTGGAATAGGCAGCAGCCTACCCAAGTCTTTTATGACAATGATGCTGAATAGAAGCAAATTTCAGCACTTTATATGCCCAAAAATTCATAAAATACGACTTCTACAGCTGCTGGAATTTCGCCAACAGTTGCTGAAATCAATGAAGAAGAAGCCCAATCTCTTCGCCGCATTAGAAGAAGGCCTGTTTGGATGAAAGATTATGAGGTAACTGGAATTGGAGATTCAATTACTCACTTTGCCTTATTTTCAGACTATGACCCTACAACTTTTGAGTGTGTTGTCAAAGAAGAAAAATGGTGAAAAGCGATATATGATGAAATTAATGCCATCGAAAGAAATGATACTTGGGAGCTATTCGATCTTTCGGATGGACAGAAAATCATTGGTGTAAAGTGGGTTACTAAAACAAAATTGAAAGAAAATGGTGAAGTTGACAAATACAAAGCACATTTGGTAGCCAAGGGATACAAGCAGCAATATGGGATCGACTATACAGAATTTTTTTCTCCAGTTGCGAGACATGACATGATCATATTGGTGGTTGCATTGGCAGCATAGAATTCTTGGCCTATTTTCCAGCTATATGTCAAATTGGCATTCTCGCATGGGTACTTGGAGGAACAGATATTTGTCGAGCAACCCCCTAGTTATGTCAAGATTGGAAATGAGCATAAAGTTTATAGATTGAAGAAAACTCTTTATGGGCTAAAACTGAAAGGGCTAGTGAGTACACTTAGAAGGGGGTGAATAGATGTAAAAACAAATTTTTGCAATACCTAATAAAGATGATTTTCTTTTCAAAAGATATTAAACAATGATCATATTTCAACTTTTAAGTAAATACACAATCAGCAAATAAATTAAGGAGTTCAGGGTAAGGAAAATATGAACACAGAGTTTATAGTGGTTCGGCTTGGATCAAGCCTACGTCCACTCTCCTCGCTGACAGCCTATTGGCTGGATTCTACTAAGTATCAAAAGAGATGTTACAGCTTGAGATCTTGACTATCACAGGGATGAGTCTTCTTTCGAACTCTTGCACAGTCTCATTAAAGATTTCTCTCTTATGTATACAAGGCTTTAGTTTAATGAAAAAGTGAGAGACTAGAAAGCTTTAGACTTTGGATTTCTCTTTCAAGCACCGTATCGAACAACTAAAGAGTCGATCCTTAAATACTCCTTTATGCCTTCTTGACCATTGGCACTTTCCAAAGGAATTCTTCCAATCTACCCGTTGGACATAATCAATTAAGGTGATCTCGAGTCGTTAGATAATTTGTGTTGAAAGCCCGTAAATCCTATTCGCCCATACAAATCAGGATCTTGAGTTTCCATAAGTAGAACCTTCCAAGTTTAATTCGCCTTTCAATGATCTTCATATTGGAGTAATTTCCGATGAGAATAATCAATCAAGTAGATGTGAAATCCAGCTATAAGTTCTTCCAATAATCATACGAAACAAAATCTTGAAGATAATCTCGCTTCTGAATAATAATCCGATATTTGAATAAATCTTCATACTTCAGTATAGAACTGTCAGTGAGGATAGACTTGAGACTTAAAGTCTGGTGGTCCGTCGGTCTTTAGACTTTGATGATAAAGTCTTGAGACTTGGAAATATTTTGTCAACTTCAAAATAATAACGGAGTTTTCTTTAACAATCTTCCCCTTTTTGATGGTGACAAAACTTTGTTGCAGATTTGATAAACATTTAACCTGCAAAATAAGTACTTATGCAAAACATAATATCTTATAAAAGAGATTGATTAGGACTTGAAAATTAATTCTGCAACCACAAAACACATGTTAGTTCACAACAGACAAGTCATAATCAATAAGCAAACAATATCAATAAGCAAACAGTAAACAATATCCATCTCCATCTCCAAAGTCCAATGTCAAATGCAATCCTCAAAAGCACAAACCGAAAGTCAAATATAGTCCATAGAACATAGAAAATGACAATAATAAAACCAAAATAAAAACCAAAGTCAAATCTGCATTCAAACTCTCCCTTTTTTGTCATCAGCAAAAAGTGGAGTGAAACGATTGAAAAAGTTGGGTAAAATCAGGGCTGCTTGGGGATACGAACAAGCTAGAAATCCCCCATGGACTTGACTATGTCCTCTAGCTTCATCAAAGACTCCTTGACCTGTTGAATATCCTCATCCTTTGCAAGTTCATGCAGTTGAAGCTTAAGGGCTTGAATATGTTCTTGAAGAGAATCTGTAGATGCCTTGAAGACAGTCATCATGCGCTTCATTTCAAACTCAAAAGCATATTGCTGTCCCTTTAGTTCAAAAAGAAGCTCCATCACTCGTTGAAAATTTGCTGAGTGATTTGTAGCAATACTTGGACCAACCGAATCGATCATAGGAGATTGATAATGAGGGGGAACATCAGTTGTTCTATCCTCGACATCTGCTCCATGGAATTGAGCAGCATAGACCTCTTCTGGGTCTAGTGGAGATCGACTAACATCACTAGTAAAGATGGGTGAAGAAGTACCTCGATTTTCACCATCTCCCCCTGTCTTCGTGCCTTCTGGTGGAGAGATATGTTCTTCTTCTTCATGCTCTATTTCAGCACCATAGTGATGTTTTTCTCCAGTTTTTCCACTCATTGTCTTCTTTGAATCTTCGAACAAGGAGACGACTAATGTTGGTTCAAAAGAGTCATTGTGACCCTCTTCTTCTTCTCCTTCTCTTCCTTGCTCTTCTCTTTCTCCTTCTTCTTCTTCCTCTGTTCTCCTTTCTTCTCTCTCTTCCTCTTTTTCCTCTGTTTCTTCTCACTCTCTATTCTCTGTATGGCTCACAGAACTTTATAGTTTTCACAAGGCAAAAGCTGAGATAGTGAGATCATCATCTTCTTCTTCGTCTTCTAAGATGAGAGATCTCCTTTTCTTCACAGGTTCTGTCATCAGCTCCTTGCCTTTCCTTTTCTTCGCAGTAGAGTCTTGTTTAGCCTTCACAAGGGACTTCTCCTTGAATTTCTCCAACTCCTCGCTCAGTTCCTTCAGCCTCATCTTGGACATCATTTTAAGACCAATAACCATTGGTACAATGGTTCTAACACAAAGAGAAGCAGGCAGTTTGATCTTGAAATGCTTGAAGAGTTGTGAGATAAGGGCTGAGTAACGGAGTTGTCCCTTGTCTTTCACCACATTTCTATACATATGCATAAGAATCGTGTGAGGCAAAGAAAACTTACGACTAGAGTTGATTGCGAACATGAGCTTGGCTTCAAAATGAGAAACATCCGTCTTTGAAGTAGGCTTTGGCCGATGCAATTAATCACCACCTTGTGAAGAAGCATTCATTCTAGAATAAGAAATATTGCTTTCGACCATTCTGTCATTGACAATGGACAAGGTAGCATGGGCATAAGATACTCCAATTGGCTGGAATCTCCCTCTTTCCACACCAATTATGTTAGTCAAAGTGTCTACATCAACCACACACTCTTTATCTCTCACAATGAAAATAAATTTATTCACATCCACAAACGATAGATTCGAATAAAAGTATGCAGTAAGTTCAGGATATGCGACGGTCATCTCGGTGCAAAAATGTTCGAGTTGAAGCAACCCAAGCTTCTCCCTCAAATTGACTCTCAAAGAGTCAAGAAAATCGAAATCAACGCTTGGGGTTCATGACCCCTCTTTTCAGCAAACTCAAGTAAGTCATTTTGTGGTCATTGGAACGAAACAGATTCGTCCCTTCACTACGAACCTTCGTTGCAATGCCCATCCTGGGCTGAAAATTTGCAAACATCTTTTCATCGTCGTCTTTCTCCTCTGGCTGTCCAAATCTCGAATCACTAGGAAAATTTTCGAACGTCCATTGTGCCATCCCTTGAGGCACAATGCCTAGTCTTTCCATGGTGTTCAAGAAAAAGGTCTCATTTCTATAATCGTTTACCCTCAAGAATTCATCGATCAAGTTCATAGAAGAACCTCCACTTTTCAAGTTGGAGTACAGTCGATAAAGAAATTGGGGTTTTTGAGTCCTTACGAGTTCAACACATTCCAAAATCTCTTCACGTTCTTGCTGAGGAGAAGGATCTCGTGCTGCCTCTTGACGATGTTGAGAATGTTGTCTAGGCTATTGCTGTTGTTGTTGTTGTTGAGGAGAGAATCTTCTTCCTCGGTCGGATCGAAGTGCATAGGTCCCTCACGCATATCTTTGTGGTCCCCGACTTGCGATTCTCGATGACTTTTTTTGGAAAGACATTGTCAAAGTCTAGAAGGATTTCTTGAACTCGCTCTTTCGAAAAGATTAAAACTTTTTGGATGAAACTCGAGTAAAGAAGTGAAAGAGTAAAATCATAGTGCTCTAGGGTTTCAAGAGTGAGTAAATGGAGAAGACGAGTTTCTACTGTATATAAAGCAAGTTGAAACGAGGTATATGAAACGTCATAAGGAAAAAGTAAAACTGCATTTTTCAAAATAAATGATAAACTACCTTTTTCAAAAATAATAACTACCTTTTTGAAAATGAGAGATCATCATTAAGGATAATTTCTAAAAACGAAAAAGGTAAAAATAATTTAAAGAGATAACGTACCTTTTCAAAATTTTATCCAAAAATAACTTCACAACGGATAGAAGAAATTAACTTACAATCGTTCTGGGAATTCTAAGTCTGAACACTTCCAGACTTTACTCGGTAAAAGATATGTTGTTTAGACTTGCACGAATAGACTCAAATAGACTTTTCTCCAGTGGTTTTGTAAATATATCTGCCAGTTGATTCTTTGAGTCAATAAATTGAATCTTCACTTCTCTATTCTGAACATGATTTCTAATAAAATGATGATGAATTTCTATATGACTTGCTCTTGAATGAAGAATTGGATTTTTTGTAAGATTGATGGCGCTTGTGTTGTCATATTTGATTTATGTACAAGATTCTTCAATACCGAAGTCTCTTAGTTGTTGCCTTATCCATAAGATTTGGGAACAGCAACTTCCAAGAGCTACATACTCCGCTTCAACTGTTGAAAGAGCTACAGTGCTCTGTTTTCTTGAAAACCACGATACCAGTCTATTGCCAAGCAATTGACATGTGCCAGAAGTACTTTTTCTATCCACTTTGCATCTAGCTAGATCTGCATCTGAATATCCAAGGAGAGTAAAGTCTTCTTCTTTAGAATACCACAATCCTAGCTTTGGAGTAGTTGCAATGTGTTTGATGATTCGCTTTGTCGCGCTAAGATGAGATTCTTTTGGATTTAATTGGAATCTAGCACAGATATAAACACTAAAAAAAATGTTAGGTCTAGATGCAGTAAGATAAAGAAGTGATTCAATAATGCTCCTGTATAGCTTTTGGCCCACATTCTTTCCTTCATCATCTTTATCCAGCTTTGAAGAACTTGATATTGGTGTCTCTGTCTTTTTGCAATTTTCCAATCCAAACTTTTTGATAAGTTCTTTCGCATACTTTTCTTGGTGAATAAAGATTCCGTCCTCAGACTGTTTTACTTGTAATCCCAAAAAGAAATTTAGCTCACCCATCATATTCATCTCAAATTCATCCTGTATACATCTAGAAAATTTCTTGCATAGACTTTCATTAGGTGATCCAAAAATAATGTCATTAACATAAATTTGAACGAGTAGAAAGTCTTTATATTCTCTTTTAATAAATAAGGTAGTATCTGCTTTACCTTTAACAATTCCATTTTGAGTTAAGAAATTACTTAACTTTTTATACTAGGCTCGAGGTGCTTGCTTCAGTCCTTACAGAGCCTTTTTCAGCCTGTAGACTGAGTTTGGCTTTCTTGGGTCTTCAAAGCTAGGTGGTTGTTCCACATAAACTTCTTCTTGGATAAATCCATTTAGGATTGTGTTTTTTACATCAATTTGAAATAACTTGAAACTTTTATAGCAAGCAAAAGCAAATAATAATCTAATTGCTTCTAACCTTGCTACTGGTGCATAGGTCTCGTCATAGTCTATCCATTCTTCTTTTGTATATCATTTGGCCACGAGTCTTGCTTTGTTCTTGATCACTTTTCCTTTCTCATATACTTTGTTCCTGAAAACCCATTTAGTTTCAATAATAGATTTACCTTTAGGTTTATGAATTAATTCCCAAACATCATTGATGCTAAATTGTCTAAGTTCTTCTTGCATAACTTTAATCCAGCTTTCATCATCCAAGGCTTGTTCTATACTTTTGGCTTCAATTTTAGAAACAAGTGCCAAAGCGCTAGACTCTTATTGCCTTTTGGATTTGGTTTGAATTCGTTCATTGATGTTGCCAATGATGAGATCCTTGGGATGGCTTGACTTTTGCTTCCAATTGCTAGTTGGTTTGTGAGTCTGTTTATCCTTTGTTTCAGTTGAATTTTCTAGTTCTTTCTATTTTTGAGCTTTAGGAGTCTGAACTTCTATGGGGGAAGTAGACTTTGTAACGTCTCGAGTAGGTTTAATCTCTTTAAGTTGAGCCTTTACCATTTGATTATGTGTAGAGTCTTGAAAATTGTCATTCATAGACTCTTCAATAGTCTGGGTCTTTTTGTTGTATACTCTGTAAGCTTTGCTTGTTGTTGAGTAGCCAAGGAAAATTCCTTCGTTTAATTTTTCTTCAAACTTACCAGTTCGATCATTTGCATTTTTCAAAATAAAACACTTACAACCAAACACATGAAAATAAGAAACATTTGGCTTTTTCTCTTTGAATATTTCATATGGAGTTTTCTCTAGAATAGGCATAAAAAATACTCTGTTAATAATGTAACAAGCTGTAGAAATTGCTTCAGCCCAAAATCTTGTAGAGATGTATTCTTTTTTTCCACAACCCCATTTTGCTATGGAGTGTATGGTGATGAGAAAACATGTTGTAAACCAAATTCATCACAAAAATTTGCAAAGTCTTGATTTTCAAACTCACTTCCATGGTCTGTTCATATGCTTATAATAGCATATCCTTTCTCATTCTGAACTTTCTTAGCAAATCTTGTAAAGTAAGAAAATGCTTCAGACTTACTTGCCAAGAAGAATACCCATGAAAAACGAGAATAATCATCCACAATTACTAAGCAGTATTTCTTTCCATCAATACTTTGAGTTCTGGTTGGTCCAAAGAGGTCCATGTACAGAAGCTGCAAAACTCGATTAGTAGAAACTTGATTTATAGGTTTAAAAGAACTTCTAACCTGTTTTCTCAATACACAAGGTGTGCATAATTCTGATTTTTGAAAAGTCAAGTTGGGTAGTCCACGAACAAGCTTTTTAGAGGAAATCTTGGCAATCTGCTTCATATTAACATGGCCAAGCTTTCTATACCAAAGATTTTCTTCATCTTGAATAGAGATTAGACACCGAGAGCCTTCTGGTTTTATATCCAGTAGATAGATATTTCCATGTCTTCGTCCAGTGAAAGATTGAGACAGATCTTTGCTGATTCCTGAACAAATGCCCTCTTGGAAGTTGATTTTAAATCTAGTGTCACATAGTTGGCTTATGTTGAACAGATTATAGTTCAAGCCTTCCACCAAAGAAACGTTGTTGATACTGAGACTTCCGATCTTCACTGTTCCACATCCAACGATTTTTCCTTTGCTATTTCCACCAAATGAGACTTTTCCACCATTTATTTGAATAAGCTTTATAAAACAGCTTAAATCTCCTGTCATATGTCTCAAATAGCCACTATCCAAATACCGTTTGATCTTTTTCTTGATAGTGACCTGTAGTTGGAAGAGGATTTCAAGTTTTCTTTGGCACCCACATTTTCTTGGGTCCAAGGGAGTTAGTTCCAAACATAGTCTTTGCCCAATTTCTCTTAACAGGTCTCCAAACTTTAGGACAATTATTCTCGAAATGTTCTGAGCTGTTACACTTTGAATATTTGAGAGCACTTCGGCTAACATGTTTTACAAAAACTTTTTGAAAATGATTTTTGTAAAGGTTTTTTGTAGGTCTTTATTTGATTCTCTCTTTTACTTTTGAAAATGATTTTTGTAAAGGTATTTGTATTAAAAGAATTTTATGAAGCTTCTTAGATCCTTTTGAAAATCTTTTTGAGATATTTGAAATATCTTCTTTCAAAAAGATGTTTGCCTTCAAAAGAGAATTTGTATTTTCTTTCAAAACAACAAAAGTTTTGTTAAGATTTTCAAACTTATCTTTCCAAGAAATTTCTTGTTGCTTCAGTTTGGAATTTTCCTTCTTTAGTTCGGAAATTCTTTTAAGAGATATCTTGAGACTAAGACATAGTTCATCAATATACTTTGAGACTTTAGCATGAATTTTGAAATTACTAACCTCGATTTCTTTGTCTGAATCTAAGTCTGAATCAGTTTCAGAATCTGAGTTTGAGTCTGATTTTGAATTTGCCATTAAACTAATGTTGGCATATTCTACGTCACTCTCTTCACATTCAGTGTTGCTCCATGTCTCTGCTTTGAGAGCCTTCTGGAGTTTCTATGTTTTTCCTTTCTTTTTATTCAACAGAGGACAGTTTGGTCTGATATGCCTCTTTTTCTTGCATTCGAAGCAAATCACGTCCTTGTTAGTCTCATTGTCTTCGTTTGATTTATTCTAAAGTCCTTTGAGTACTATGCTTCCTCCAATTGAACTTTCTTCATTTTCTATTTAACTTTCTGAACTTCCTAATCATTAGTGCTAGCTTTTCATTATCCAGGTCATCTTTTGAATCTGCATCATCAGAATCATCGTTAGATTTTAAAGCAATTGACTTCTTACCTTTGGGATCTTCTTCCTCATTGATTTGCTCCACTTCCTAAGATTGAAGTGTGCCTACAAGTTCGTCAACCGAGAGAGGCATGATCCTTTAGGTTTCTCTTATTGAAGTGTTTATGTGATTCCAATCTTTGGAGAGCCCTCGCAGCAATTTGTTGACTTTCATTTGTCCAAAAATTGGCGACGTGCGGACCCTTGAAGTGCCTTAACTTTGCCCAAAGGGACACTTAAGTGCCATAACTTACGAAAGGTACACTTAAGTGCCAAAATCGGAGTAAAATGGATCACTTGAGTGCCAATCCGGCCAAAACGTCGAAGTGGCATTTTTCCGGTGAACGGAGCCCAAAACAATGCCATTTTGCACGGCGCGTGGTAAAAAAATTTAACTAAATTAAATTTAAAATTAAATTTAGTTAAAATATTTAAAAATAATAATTTTAAAATTAAATTTATTTAAAATATTTAAAAATAATAATTTTAAATTAAATTTAGTTGAAATATTTAAAAATTTAAAATTTAATTTTTTTTTAAAAAGGGAGTCTTGAGGCGGTTGAGGATTAGCCCTCGGCCGCCGCCGCCGGAAGGGCCGGCGACGGCGTGGGAGGGTCGGCCGGGGTCGCGGGGCCACAGCCGGGCCGGCAACCCAATCGGCGGCGGTGAGGGCTCGCGAGCCCTCGCCCCCAGATCGGGCGAGGGTCGCGGCCCCTCGCCCCAGATCCGGCGAGGGTCGGCGGCCCTCGCCCGGTCGGGCCAAGGGTCGGCGGCCCTCGCCCGGTCGGGCCAAGGGCCGCCGCCCGCGGGGCTCGCCACGGATCTAGGGAGGGTCGGCGGGCCTCGCTCGGTTGGACCAAGGGCCGCCGCCCGCCGGCGCCCCGGCGGGTGGCGGCCCTTGGCCCGATCGAGCGAGGGGCCGCGACCCTTGCCGCCGGTCGGCCGGGTCGCCGGCCCTGGCCAAGGCCCGGCAACCCCGCCGACCCTCCACCCCCCTTTTTTTTAAAAAAAAAAAAATTATATTATTATTTTTAATTTTTCAACTAAATTTAATTTTTAAATTATTATTTTTAAATATTTTAACTAAATTTAATTTTAAATTTAATTTAATTAATTTTTATTACTTTTTTACCACGTCGCCTAAAACGACGTCGTTTTGGCCACGTTAGAGTGCAAAACGACGTCGTTTTGGCGCGCTTCGCGGAAAAATGCCACGTCGGCGTTTTGGCCGGACTTCAAGTGATCCATTTTTCTTCGAATGTGGCATTTAAGTGTACCTTTCGTAAGTTATGGCACTTAAGTATCCATTTGGCCAAAGTTATGGCACTTGAAGTGTTCTTTTGCCAAAATCGGCTGTCTATGATATGCTAGACCGTTTATAATTTCTGTGAAACGACTAAACATATCAATGATGGATTCTCCTGGTTTCATCTTAAAGGCTTCATACTATCTGAGTAGAATATTGATCTTAGTTTCTTTAACTTGATTAGTTCCTTCGTACATAACATGCAACCTGTCCCAAACTTCTTTTGCTATTTCACAAGATGAAATTCTATTATTTTCAGCAGGAGATAAAGCACAATATAAGGAATAAATAGCTTTAGCATCAAGAGCTTGTCTCTTGGTTATTTTTGTTTGTGTCATTTCGCCAGCATCCTCAATTCCCTTTTCTCTTTTTGAAGTTGATGTAACCTTAGGAATGATCCCTTTTTCTACCACATCCCATTCCAGGGAATCTTTCGATCTTAGGAATGCCTTCATCTTGTTTTTCCATACATTGTATTCCTTTCCATCGAAGTAAGGAGGTCTGGTGTTGCTTTGACCTTCAACCAATCCTGGAGCCAAAATACTAGCCATAGATCTTTAGCTTAAGAAGTAAAAATACTTCAATAAATAAGCACACAAGCTCTGATACCACTTGAAAGGGCTAGTGAGTACACCAAGAGGGGGGTGAGTAGGTGTAAAAACAATTTTTTGCAAGACTTAATAAAGATGATTTTCTTTTCAAAAGATATTAAACAATGACCGTATTTCAACTTTTAAGTAAATACGCAATAAGCAAATAAAGTAAGGAGTTCAGGGTAAGGAAAATATGAACACATAGTTTATAGTGGTTCGGCTTAGATCAAGCCTACGTCCACTCTCCTCGCCGACAGCCTATTGGCTGGATTCTACTAAGTATCAAAGGAGATGTTACAGCTTGAGATCTTGACTATCACAATGATGAGTCTTCTTTCGAACTCTCGCACAGTCACATTAAAGATTTCTCTCTTCTGTATACAAGGCTTTAGTTTAATGAAAAAGTGAGAGACTAGAAAGCTTCAGACTTTGGATTTCTCTTTCAAGCATCGTATTGAACAACTAAAGAGGCAATCCTTAAATACTCCTTCATGCATTCTTGATCGTTGGCACTTTCCAAAGGAATTCTTCCAATCTTCCAATAATCATACGAAACAAAATCTTGAAGATAATCTCGCCTCTGAATAATAATTTGGTATTTGAATAAATCTTCATACTTCAATCTGGAACTATTAGTGAGGATAGACTTGAGACTTAAAGTTTGGTGGTCCGTCGGTTTTCAGACTTTGACGATAAAGTCTTAAGACTTGGAAATGTTTTGTCAACTTCAAAACAATAACGTTGTTTTCTCTAACAAAAACAAGCCCCTCGGGCTTGGTATAGTCGTATTGAAAATTATTTTCTTAAAGTTGGTTTTTCAAAATGTCCTTATGAGCATACGTTTTTTGTCAAGATTGGAGATAAAGAGAAAATGCTTATTGTCTGCTTGTATGTTGATTATTTTATATTTACTGGAAGTTGTGATGGCATGTTTGAAGAATTCAAGAAATCTATGGTGGATGAGTTTGAAATGTCCGATCTTGGTATGATGCATTACTTCATTGGCATAGAAGTGGTACAATTGAATGATTGGATCTTTATTTCTCAAAAGAAATATGTGGGAGAAATTTTAGACAGGTTTTAGATGAAGGATTGTAATCCTATAAACACTCTAGTTGAGTTTGGCTTAAAGTTATAGAAAGATCATGAATGGAGGAATGTTGATAGCACACTTTATAAACAAATTGTGGGCAATTTGATGTATCTAATTGCAACAAGACTAGACATAATATATTTTGTGAGTTTAATCAGTAGATATATCGAGAATCCTACAAAAATGCATTTGTTAGTTATCAAGAGAATCCTTTGTTACTTGCAAGGAACTAGAGACTTTGGGCTATTTTACAAGAAGGGTGAAAAGTCCAATTTGTTGGGATTTACTAATAGTGACTGTGCAGGAGATCAAGATGATAGGAGGAGCACTTCATGCTCATCCAAGAAACAACCAATTGTCAGATTGTCAAGTACAAAAGCTGAATTTGTTGCTGCAATAAACAACCAATTGTCACATTGTCAAGTACAAAAGCTGAATTTGTTGCTGCAATAGCTAGTGCTTGTCAAACTATTTGGCTAAGGAGAATTCTTGAGGAGTTACAGTTCAAGCAACTAGGAGCTACTAAAATTTTTTGTGACAACAACTCAGTAATCAAACTCTCAAAGAATCCCATGCTACATGGAAGAAGCAAGCACATTGATGTGAAGTTTTATTTCTTGAGAGATCTTAGCAATGATGGAACAATTGATCTAATCTACTGCATGAGTGAAGATCAAGTTGCTGATATATTCACCAAGGCCCTCAAGATGCAATCATTTATGAAGCTCAGAAGGTTACTAGGTGTTTGCACGTTGAAAACAGTCGAGGCTTTAAATTGAATGTTAGTAAACATCAGTTTAAGGGAGGGATTATTGAAATAATAGTTATTTCCTTTTGCATGTTTTGCTGATTTGGTTTTTCAATTATTAGAGTTAGTGGAGTCATGTGTGTTAGTTGTCCTAGTTTTTAGGTGTTAGTGTAGTAACTGCTTTATGCAGAACATGGGTAGTTATGGTGTGTTTAACGTTATGTATTTGTCTTTTGTAAAAAGACTTCGTTGGTTCTGTACGAAAGATGAAGTTTTAGCCTCATCTCTCCTCTCTTTAGCAATTTAACAATTTTGTCGAACATTTGAAGCGCACTAGCTCAAAGGGGGCAAACTCAACCACCAACTAGCGCCGGGACTTGCAATGATTGACAGACAGCGACCCCTTAACAGAAGCGCACAGATGAAAGGGTCCGGTGCTCATGTGAACCAGACAAGGATGAAGCCTGGTCTGGCGAGCCCAGAACGGGGCAAGACAGGGGCACAAACAGAGGAGGCGTAGGCCGAGAGTCCCTAGCCGACTTGGTGAAGATGAATGAAGGGCGAGTTTGATAGATTGGACCATGTCCGGTCGCCTCGCATGCCTCTGAGCCAGGATCCTCGGAACAATGGCTTGTCACATGAAAAATGGAAAAAAAAAAAAGAGAAAAAAAGAGAAAGGAACTTGACCTATCAGAGACTTAGCGCGGGGAATGGGAGATGCGAGCTTAAGAGCACGGTCGGGAGTCATCAGACGGGTTTCGAGCGTGACCGGACTGCCGGAGGGCTCCTCGCTCTCAATCTCTCTCTCTCTCTCTCTCGGTCTCTATCTCTCTCGGTTGCTCTCACAGTCTCTCCACCCTTCTCTCTCTCTCTCTCTCTCTCTCTCTCTCTCTCTCTCTCCCTCTCTCGCTCTATTTCTCTCCAAAAATCCTACCTTTAGCTCGCTCTCCTCCCCTCCCTTTTTTCTCTGCCGTGACTAATTTTACTTTCCTTCCTAATTAGTCTTTCAATATATTTCGACTTTATGATACGGTAAATCAGTTCCTCATGCATAAGTTATTTTAGATTGCATGCTCTTATGGACTTCACACATTAGTGTGACACTTTTATGAGATTGGAAAGTGGAAGGAATGCCTAAGACTCTATTGGAATGCTTTTAAAGGGGATGAGTCAATGGATATTAGGGCTAGTAATCGGTGCAGTCTTGTGGGTAGAAGAATGACGGCTTTTATTAATCAACTATATCTTATATTCTATTTAGATCATTTAATTGGAAACAAGAGAGTATATGTATTTACTAAGAGTGTCTTCAAAAGTAACTGTGTAACTTATTCTCCTTAAACTAGAGCACCGGTCTTTTTTTTTTTTTTTTTTGGTTGCGAAAGAACTAGAGCACATGTTAAAACAACAATTTGTATGACCCTTGTAGGACTCCCGTAAATGACAGTGTTCCACTACTCATGTGTCACATTGATTTTAAGCAATGATGGGATGAAAATTGTTTTTCCTAGAAACCTAAGCTGTCGATAGATGTTCATTTATTTGTTTATGTTGGGCATGTTTATCATCATTTTCTAAAATTTATTATGTGTTATAAATGAGTCTATGATTGTCCATGATTTCACACTCAAAATGATTTGGTCGACCTCGTGAGACTTGGTGAGGGGTTCCTTACCTAAGCAAAGCACGACAGGCACTTGCCCTTGCCTAGGTGCGGCTCAGCAAGGCTGACCCTCACCGGCAATGGCTATGGATGGCTGTTTGGAGGTGGCCAACGGTGAAAAGAAAGGGAAAGGAAAAAAAAAGAAAAAAGAATTCAGTAAATTCAAAAAATTGTTAAAATATTATTAAAAATGTCCACCTTAGCGTCGATTGGCCAATCGGCATCCATGTCAAAAATTTTGGTCTAAATTGGCCTAATTAACTAAATTGGTACTAATGTGAAAAGATTTATGGCTAAATTAGTTCAATTGAATGGTTTATGATTGAATTGGTATCAATGCAATATGTTTATAACTTTTTTGATACTTTTCCTCTTGACAAGTGGCATCACTGATAGACAGTCAAGGATTGAGTAGACTTCACTCAAGTCTTTTGTCCATCTACCAGGTCGAGGTGAGTGATGACGTGATCGAGAGGATTTTAATGGGTGGCCCCGTTATTGAGTACATACATTTAATCGAGAAACTTGAAAGACCATTAGATTGACAGATATTGGCCAATTGAAGCTAACAATCCACTGTTAAAGATTCTCGCTCCTCATTTTGTTGTCATCACAAGTAACATGGTGTTTTCCGCAACAAAAAGGTAAGAATAGTTGAAGCATCATAGTGATTCTTCTTGTTAGTCGAAATAGTAGCGCTCATGAAAACTAAAAAATAAAGAGGATTACAATGAATGTCAGGAGAATTAGTGCTGCAACTATCATCACCAAGTGAAGCCAATCGTAACAAGCACCATTTGAATTTTTTTATAACCAAAATGAAAATTATATTTGAACTTGCGATGAACTTTGTAGAAACTTGAAGCTGACTTTATTTGAGCATCTTTGGAAGCCAAAGTGTATCTTTAAAAAAGAGGATTGTATTGCCGACATCAAACCTTTCAAATTGAGCAAATTGAGCAAACTTCACAAAATCGAGTCAGAACAACCGAGTCGACCGCTCATAAACTTGCAAAAGAATGGGAGTCGAACCAAAGAAGCCATCGGTTTATTGAACTGAAGCTGAAATGAAAGCATGCACTGCAGTCCTTCATCAACCTCCATCGCTAAAAAATTCCGCAAGCAGCTGAAAAACGCAACACCAGGGCTGGAACAAATAGCAAGGAGCGTATAGAAGCGTCAATGGAAAATGTGAGCCGAAAGAGAGCTTGTGAAGAATAGAGCTCGAAAAATCCAGAGAAAGGCTTGAGACTCATTTGATAGAGCTGAAGAGCGAGACGAAGAATGGAAGAGCAAGAGAGTAAGAAAGTCCATTGGAGTCCGAAATCATTGTGGAGAAAATTGCAGAAGAGGAACAAGCGAGAGAGAAAATAAGAGATAAAGACATGATTAAAGAAGTGAAGGTGGACTCATTTGATTGATGGGCAGGCCAAGCTTGACCGAATCGTGCCATATCCCGGATGGAATTTGTTGTCTGGGCTCGTTCATTGTGAAGAAAAGTAAGAACAGGCCGGATTACCAAAGTGTTGGGTTTACTTTTAACCATAATGGCCACCTTTCTTATGCATCCATTATCAAATTGAGCTCGTCTTATCAAATTGATCAAAATCATGACAGATTGGAAACCATATCAGCATTTGCATTAAATTTGAATTAACGAAAAGATGATATTAAACTTTTTTATATAGCTTAAGGATTATATTCAACATTAAACAAATTAAAAGTTTATGGACGATATTACACCTTTGGCTAGAATGCATAGATTACTTACGTCTTTTTCCTTTGGTTACAGCTGATTCTTTGTTACAAAGCTAAAGCAACGTCAACCGAGCTTCAATATCCCAATAGAAGCACGGTCTCAAATGCAAATCAATTGGGCTCTAAGGACCTTGTTTTTCACACCATAAACATTTTCTACTCCAGTTCCAACAACGACCTTGTTAGGGAGAATTGGGTAACGATTAACTAAGTACTAAACCATGATCAATTTCTTCCCAAAACTAAATTGACCAAAATGGACTTGACTCTAGCAACAATCAGCAGTATTTTCCAACAATACAACCTCAAAATAAGTAAATATAATGCTGAAATATTAAAGAAACAAGGCAACAATAATACCAAGATTTTTACTTGGAAAATTCAAAGCGGGAAAAAATTATGAATTGCTCAAAAACTTACACTAATTACCAAGAATAGTAACAGTATTTCATTGTTACGGAGATGGATTAATACAAAAAGAGTAAGAAACCATAATCGTGAATGGAAAAAAACGAGGGATAATTTGGAGAAGATTTTCAAGGAACAAAACCAATTAACTCGTAGTCTCCGTCTAATGAACAACAGTCTGAAAATTGAGCCTATTTGAAAACGTTTGGTCTTCGATTCTGGACTGGAAAGTCTCTTCCCCTTTTTCTTCTTCTCACGTGTTCTTCTCGGGGAATTCTCTCTCTCTCCACTCTTCACTCCACGAACCGCTCCTCTCTTTCTTTTTCCTTTCGACTTCCTGAACTTTTTCTTTTTCTTTCATGTTATGTTAGCTGAACCCCACAAAGAGATGACCCAGCCGACAATCCTCCATCAATAGGAATGAGAACTTAGTCTTGCAAAACTTTGATTCCGAGACCTTCGACTTGACGAGCTTCCCATGGTAAGAACCTCTAAGTTCTTTATCAACCCCACAAACTTTAGAAGGCAAGCATCGAATTGCTTCCACTTTTAACATGAAGATCAAAACCCAAATCACAAAGAACTCTCTTTAAATAAAGATTCCAATAGACTTGCATAAAGGTGTCAACAATGATACTCACTTAAAGACAACCGTCTAATTCGTCGGCCATTATATCAAACAAGTTGGCTAGACTTTCAGTATTTTAGAAATGTCTTAGATTAACGGACAGTTTTAGCTCTACAAAGCTTCCGTCAAATATAATTAGGGCAATGTGGGATGACAATATGCAAGCATCCTTTGCCATTCCAAGGATGCATTGTCAGAGTTTGGAGAAGTTCAAGAAACATTGAGCCCCCAATCCTCTGATTATCTCGAAAGTCTTCCATAAACCCATATTAAAGCCGTTGGACTTTGAAATAAGATTTCAAGTTAAGAACTTAACTGCAAAAAAAATAAAAATTAGAAATAACATGTAGGATATGAAGAATAAAATATTGTCTGTTAAGAATCAAGAACAAGAAGTCGTATATAGGCAATCCGGAGTTATCCTATAGAACCACAAAAAGAAATGAAAAGCATGAAAAAGTAGTTCTACTCTGCACATGTGGATATTTGATCATATATGTAGTTTTAGATTAAAGGTATATACCCCATAGAAGGACAATGAATTGGGCATGTATCTTATGGATGTTGAAACTGACGTAAGAGGGAATAGTGGTTATACAGAGTTTCTTTTTCGAAATAGAAGAGAAATGCATATGGGCAGCTTCCTTAAAAATGTGACAATCAAATTAGGTTTTAATAAAAAACATGAGATCGGTATTTCTATACACAATGATAACCAGCTAAATAGAGAGCTCGATCCAATAAGATCACTCAACTAAAGATCCCATGTACATTGTAAAGTGATCAAAGCTGAGATCAAATACGAAAAACTAGATTATTAGACAGAGGGTAATTGAAAATAAATTATCGAGGACAACCTTCAGAAGACAATGCACAAACCCCCAATGGTATCCTTTTCTTTCTCTCATTATAGTCTCAAGGTTGTGGTCATTCAGGCAAAGAAATGAAAAATATAGGTACAACTTTATGGAAATAGGCATTTGGATAGAAATATCTACATACAAACCCCATTATTAGTAAGTCATAAGCCAGCCATACAAGAAACGCTTATTTCAGCTCAAATAATTGAAGCATTGGGTAAAACCAAAAGCAAAAGCTTTTTATTAAATGATTGCAATCTTTACAGAAGCCAATTTTGAGCTCGGAATAATCATACTTAAACTCCTGTTATGCATACAAAGAGATCTAGAATTTCACATTTGGTACACATATAAGCAATGAGGACAAGACTTGAAAGGGGATAAAAGCAATCAGTTCAAACAACAGATAATAGTAATGATTTATCCCATAGTTCATATTTTTCCCACTAAGGTGGCATTTGTAAGAACATTTACGAATGAAAAAAGTAGATATAGCGTTAATGTGAAGAATCTACAACGAAAGAGCAATGAACAACACATTCAAGTAAGAACTTCTATACACAAACAAGATCCTTACATTTCAGCTTTCTAACTCTTTTGCAGATACTTGCGTTCCATCTGTTGAAATTCCTTTGCAAGTGTCTTTCACAAATATTCGGTGTCCCCAAATCCTCCAAACTCTAGTAATTCTCTGACTCTCTACAATGTTTCTCTGATATAATAATAAGGTTAAGACATCTTACTAACCAAGCATGATACATAAAGGTAGAAAATATTAAAGCTGTTGGATTGTTAAATAAGATTCTTAGTTTGAAACATAGCTGCAAATAAAGCATTAGAAAACAAAATGTAACATATAAGGAATGAAATATTGTCTGTTAAGAATCAAGATCAAGAAGTTATATCAACGTTTAAGTTGAAAGATGCATAGTCTATTCACTTTAACATCTTCCTTCCGGTTGAGACATAGCACAGCCGCCGCAGGGGACTTCAAGCCTCATAACAGTTTTTCATTCTGCTTAATATTTATACCATGTTAGAAACTATTATACCACAGCACGTATAACTGCTGCAAGCACTAGCATATAAAAAGCAGAACACACATATCCATTGTTAAATAAACAATGCTAGATTGATAAGAAAACATTCATTATGTATTATGTAAGAACAAATTCTCTTCCAAGTAAAATGTAGTCCATGAATCGGATGATGGTTGATAAATCTGTAGTCTCAAAGAAAGAAATGCAGTAGCATCAGCCAAATTCATAGCCATTGTACTCATGACGAAACAGCTATAGCTTAATGACATAACCTATTATTTATGACCTTTTCCACCCACAACCATAATTAATGTGACATCCCGATTTTCCAATTCTGGTTTCAATTAAATAAGTCGGGCATTTCATCTTCGCGTCTATAGCTTTCTTCTCTGAGCTGATCACTCACGAGATAACTAGTCTATCAGGTGAAGCCGTTAAGGAATCTAAACGCAATAGACTTGAGAATTCGACCAGGAACCGACTGCTCGACCGTACTAATCTGCAAGGGTCATTACGGCACAGACCGATTAGAGATCGGAGATAGGTCGATTCAACAGAACCATGTAATTCGGTATGGGTGATTCCATCTAATTGCACAATTCTTGTTGATCGGCACTAGACCGATTTATCTATCGTTTGGTACCCTGTGTCCGTATTTGAAACCTCGAGATTTCTACGACAATCAAGAGTCGCCAATGTGTCGAAGATGCACTTTGTGGCTTGAAAATAATCAACCACAGGTCAATTGCACAGAAAATTCCTAAAAGCTACCCGGTAGATTAGGACGTGCTAAAGTCGCGCCAGATTGAATTTAACCGTGAAATTGAACCCGATTACAGAAATTGGAAATTCTGTCAAGTCACAATTCATTTTAGGAATGTCGACTCATCTCCGTAAGATTTTTCTACAAACCGAGATTTTTGGCAGAAAAGCAAAGTAAGGCCGTTTATGTTGGGGACTGTCAGAGGGCCATTTTTAATCGAATCTTCGGGATGCAAGTTGGATCATTTGATGGGGAAATGTCATGAGAAGGTCGAGGACACATGGGTTAATTTAATTGAGCTTCAATTGAATGGAATTGATTGAGAATTGATTAAATTAAGTGTACAAGAATTGGACCCCGGCGGAAAATGAAATTGCAACCATTGGAAGAGGTTGTGGAGGATTGGGTGAGTGGATTGTGACATCATCCATGAGGTCATGGTGGGCCATGAGAGAGAGAAAAGTGGTCCCATCTTCCTTCTCTCTCCTCCCTCTCTCTATTCGGTTGTCTCTCTCCTCCCTCTCCCTACCGTGCGACCATTTCCTCTCTCCATCTTCATCTTCTTCTTCTTCGAAGCCCAGAAACCGCAAAGGAGAAGCTGTCCATCGCCTGGAACAGCAGCGCCGCCCGTCGCCGTCCGCCGTCCTTGCACGCCACTGGCCGCGCTCGCTCACCTCCGTCTCTCTCTCCATCTTGCGTCGTCGAAGCCTTCTCTCCTCCATCTCCGGTTTCTGCTCGAAGACCCAGCAGATCTGAGGACGCCGGAGTAGCAAGCAGTCCGGTCAGACCGCCGTCGTGCACCCCTCGCATGCCGTCCGTCCACCCGCGAGCTCCGCGCCCGCCGTCTTTGTCGATCTCGCCGTGCGTCCGGGGAGGCTGTTCGGACAGCACCAGCCTCGGATCAGCCACCTTCGACCACCATGAGGCCCCGCCGTTGGCCGCACGGCACCGCTGCAGCGGCTCCTCCGCCCATTCCCGACCCTAATCAGCCCGGATCCACCCTTTCCCGGCCTCAACCAGCAGCGAACGAGAGAGCAGAAAAATGGGTATGACAGTGGCTATTTGGCCCGTTTTGGCCGGCTTCCCGACCCCGGAAGCTAGGCCCGCCTTGGAGACTATCGACCCTCGTGTCGTCCTTGTCGTTTTGAGCCGTTCGGATCGTTAATCCGGTGAGCTTATCCTCTAATTCTTGCTTAGTGAGTTAATGACGCTTAGGGGTGTTTAGATTAGTCTAATTAGGTTTATGTGATTAAATTAGATTATTTTAGTGTAAATTAGATTAGTTGTATGGTTAGTTTAATTGATATTTAATTAGGGCTAATTGTATGTTTAAATTAGTGTAATCTAATTTAAGCCCTAATTGATTATTTTTAATTAAATAATTATTTCGAAATTTTAAATATTATTTTATTATTTTATATTATTATAATATAATATTTAATTATTAATTTTCGGAATTAAATTTAATTATTTAATAATTTCGAAAATTATGCCGGGATGGCCGGTCGTTAGAATTTCGCGGCGATCGCAAAGAAGTGCGGTCGGTTTGTGTTAATTGTATGTTTAAATTGAGAAATTGAGTGATTGATGATTATGGTTAATTATTCCAAAAGTGTGGAATTGTGTGAAATTCATGAAGTTGTGGTATTTAACTTGAAAATACCCGGTGTTAGTTTTTAGCACCGTAGTTGATTTGTATGACTAGTTTGAATCGTTGGTTGTTATTGGATTGAATATCCAGTTCTATGGTTTATTATTGAATGATCAGCTTTGGCGAGCATTTGTTTATATATATGTATCAGCTTGGGCGAGCAATTATAATATACATATATTGCGGCAGCTTCTGGTGAGCTATAGTATACTATATTGAATATTGCGGCAGCTTCTGGTGAGCTAAGATCGTTTTATCAGCTTGTGCGAGCACGATCTATATATATATATCAGCTTGTGAGAGCAATGATCGTTTATCAGCTTGTGAGAGCAACGATCCATATATCAGCTTGTGCGAGCTATCATCTATGTATATATCAGCTTGTGCGAGCTACCATCTATATCAGCTTGTGAGAGCATTGCATCCATTTCAGCTTGTGCGAGCCATAATTGTATTGATGGATGAATAGATGGTATGGTTTAATAGATTATATGAATTGATAGATATGTGGATCGTATGATATCAATTGGATTGACTGAATTGATAGACCATGGGTATGTCGGTAGATTCAGCTTGTGCGAGCATTGTTTGAATATGAATTGTACTGACGTGCAGGAAAGGGACTGAGGCGAGGTAAGCCCTCTATCCTATTTGTGTGGCTAGAGCGCCCTGAGGCGTATTTTCTCCCTAATTGAGTTTTAGATGGTAGGACTCGCTGAGACGTAGTCTCATCCCGGTTGTGGGATAATATTTCAGGTCCCTAGATGACGGTCGTGGAGGACCGGAAGTCCTGGAGTTCGGAAGGTGGAGGCTGAAGAATCGGTGAACGTGTCTGACAAGTTGGTCATAGGATAGTTCCCTAGTTGTTGAGCCTGTCTATTTTGTAGACAATCTAGTGTTGTATATAAACCTATGTGTTTATAAGAAAGCTTGAACATATTTGAGTTTCAATATTTAAAATAAACTATTAATTTGATGAAAATGACCATGTCACATCTGTATCTATTGACACCATCGGCTAAGAGTGTAGATCCTCACAATAAGCTCAACCTCTGCAAATGCTATGCTGAACTTTGTCATTGACATTTGAAGCAAGATGAAAATTTCCTATCTTACATGAGAATGCAATTAACCACATCAATTAGATTCAAGTCCTAAAGTGTATATATCTATTGAATCTATTATCAATGTATGACATGTGAAACAAACAATTCATTGAGGCCATAAATCTCTTCTCATTTGCTGACCTATTTAACAAATGGGCCACGTTCAATGATCTAATATGATTTGTTAAGATTATCCTGTTCAGATTGACCTATCTAACAATCCATATTAACTTGACATTGGCAAACATGACTAGTAAACATGGATTGCCATCTCTATTAGCTGCTAAATGTTCATTTAGCAAGCTGGCCGTTTGCAATACATCATGCAGCTTTGAAGTAATTCAAAATATTTCTCAAGAGAGATAAGAGAAGAACACATTTTAGTGATAAAGGATTCTTAGAAGAAATCTCTGGTTGAGAAGTAATGAGTTTAACATTCAGCAATAGCATGGAAAACTTACTTCTACATCATGTAGTGAAATTGCATCATCTTCAAGTCCCAAGACAGCAACCTTGCCAGGAGGACCTCAGCATAATGATGTTATACATTTACCTGGAGTAGATTAGAATAATTAAGAAGCTAATATTGACGACACACAATGAATGTGCAAACAAAAGTGGGTTCATAAAAAAAATCAGAAAAACAACAGAGAGAGAGAGAGAGAGAGAGAGAGAGAGAGAGAGAGAGAGAGAGAGAGAGAGAGAGAGAGAGAGAGGGAGAATAATTTCTTCACAATGAAATTAATAGATGAAGAAGGAAGATACAGAATGCACAGTAAACAAGAAATGTTAATCAAAATTTATGATGTGAGGCAAAGAGTCATAATGGTACAAGATAACTTAAAGGATATCGGTTGCTTGAAATGGGATTTCTTTGGGCTAATAGGTCATCTAAAGCAAGAGGAATCTATACTTTTTTGGCAGCCTCGAATCCATTGTCTCAAACCAAAAAATGAATCTTGTTTTCCGCTTTGGAACCTCAAGGTGGAGTGGATCCGTGAAAGCTTACTTCAAGCGAGGATCACAAGTGTACAAGTATTACAATTTAGGATCTCAACAAAAAGCATTCAAGAGTTGGCCCAAGTAGTATTGTGCACTCAACCACATGTTCTCCAAATCCTTAAGACAATATGAGGCGTTAGATGTTTCTAGAAAAAAAAAAAATAGCCTCCTCTCTAAATTTTTCCATTGAGAATAGATAGTAAGAACTGCCAAGGCGAGTCATCTAATCCTAAGCTCTTATGAATTTGAATTACCAACAGATGAAGTCATAAGAACATAAGATACGTGGATGCAGCAACCTCTACACTCTTAGTCTCTGTGCCTTCTTCAATTCCTTACTCCCTCCCTCTCGACCAGGTTGTCATACAAGTGTGCAGCATAGCTTGAGATATCCTATTAACAAGTAAGTTAAACTCCCACCAATGAACTTGATTAATCAAAATGATGTGACAAAAATGTCTCCTTGTAGGGAGCACTCAATCATTATAAAAGAGGAAGAAGAGGAGCCAGAAGAAGCGTTACATGTTGAAAAACATAATTAGAAATCTATGGAAAACTATATAGATGCCTGATAGCATTGAGATGGTATTCTGCAGGGCCTAAACCTACCAACTCCATGTGGGCATCAAGCATTTCTACATCTGACATTACTAGTCTATCTAGCATAAATGATATCCCCTCCAATTCAAGTTATTTATTTTCATGGACACTTTAATCGGTGTACCTAGAAGGATGACAACATGCAAACACCATTTACCATTCCAAAGGATGCATTATCAGAGTTTGGAGAAGTTCAAGAAACATCGAGCTCCTCACCTTTAATGATTTTGTTTCCTTTTAGAAGCACCTTGCGAAAGCTCTCTTAGATATTATAGCACTTACATCAACCAATGGCATGATAACGGGATTATGCCGGTGAGTTATATGAAATCAATCCAGCAACTAACATCAAATGAACTACTAATAATACAAAGAAGTTTACGAGTCTCTGTTTACCAAACTCCATATTCTTTTTGAACTCTTTGGATCCAACTAATGGGGCAGCTAACATCATTGACCATAGAAGCTCTGACCAAATTAGCATAGTGTATTCAACTCAAGTTGCTTGCTTTTGTGGGACATAGTATGATTCTTTTCATTTATCATTATGTGCTATTCATGCATTATAATTAATGCAAGACAGTTTTCAACTGGCGTATAGGATACTGAGAAGTTTCCTCAGAAAACTTATGGAAATGCTTCCTCAGTTTTCCTTTACAGCAAGTAGATGAGCTAACACAAGCTTATGCACAATATAAGGAATTATTCTATAGTACAGCCGATAATGTCAAAAGACATCATGTTAATGTCTTGCTTGGCTCAAAAGTATTGGTGTATGATAGATGGCTTTACCAACTCTACAAACATCAAGATGCATTCTTTTGCTAATACCTCTGTTCCATCTGTTGAAATTCCTCCGCAAGTGTCCTTCACAAATATTCACTGTCCCCAAATCCTCCAAATTGCAGTAATTTTCTGGCACAACAATGCATGTAAGATGTCTTGCTGACCTGACAGAATACATCGAGGCAGAAAAGTGCAAGAAATTACAAATTATTTTTCAAAAGTGAGACCTTCCGATCCAATGGGGAACGACAATCAACCCATCGATTTTAACCTTTATTACCATGTGGATAATTAAAATAGTGCTGGACCAACAAAAACCACGGTTGATGACCAGTAAACCACTCTAGCTTGAGTCACCTTTATTTATTTAAAGTGCTCTAAGTATTTATGAAGATTGTAGCAAGATGACATGTAACAAAGAACTAACCCACAAATCAGGAGTCATTTACAATTGCATATCATCAGTTTAGCAACTAATTCAATCACTTTGAATAAAAGCATGAATCGGTTGCTAAAGCGCATGAAAACAATACTAGGCTTGATAGCATATTATTCTAGCATTAAAGCATGACCAAGTTCCATTACACCATGGTATTGGAATTCTGTAGAACAAAAATGAATAGCACAATCCACCTACCAAAATAGCTACCGCAATACTAAGCTGATCATATTTCACAGTATTAAAGGAATACTAAGCTGACCTTCTCGCTTTGAAGCAATTACAAGGAGACTGTCCATGACCTCTGCCAATAGAAGCGACGAAGCACCACCTTCAAGTTCTATGTGACCATCACTAGCAAACCCTTCTCCAGTTTTCACTCCATGATCTCCACCTGCCAATAAAAAAATTAAACAAACTTCACAAAACCGGGTCAGGACAATTGAGTTGACTGCCCATTAGGTCACAAAAGAAAGTTGGGAGCCGAACCTAAGAAGCTGGTGGTTTTTCAAACTGAAGTTGAAATGGAAGCACAACGTACTGTGGTCCTTTGCCAATTTCCATAGCTAAAGCTTTGTGAGCAGCCGAAAACGTAGCACCAACACTAGAAGAAATCACAAGGATGCGAGCTGAAAGAGGGCTTGTGAAGGATAGAGCTCAAAGAACCTAGAGGAAACATGCCCTGACAACACGCAAACAACCTTTTACCATTCCAAGAATGCATTGTCAGGGTTTAGAGAAGTTCAAGAAACGTCAAGCCCCTGATCCTTCTATGATTTCAATTCCTTTTAGAAATGCCTTGTGAAAGCTTTGTGGGATATATCAGCATTTACATCAACCGGTGGAATGATAATCGAATCCTAGTAGTAAATAAGATGAAATCAATCCAGCAACTAACATCAATGGACTACTCAGAAGTTTATGGAACTCTGTTTGTCAAACTTGATATTCTTTTTGAACTCTTTGGATCCAACTAATGGGGCTTCTTACATCATCAACCACAAAAGCTTTGATCAAATTAGCATAGTGTATTCGACTCAACATGCTTGCTTCTGTGGGACATAGTATGATTCTTTTCCTTATCATTATGTGCTATTCATGTGTTAAAATTAATGTAAGACAGTTTTTGAATGGAGTATAGGATACTGAAAAGTTTCCTTAGGAAACTCATGGAAATGCTTCCCGTGTTTTTCTTGTCAACAAGTAAATGAACTAACAAGAGCTTATGCACAGTATAATCAATCATTTCACAGTACAGTCGATTATTTCAAAAGACATTCTAGTTAATGTCTTGCCTGACTCAACAGTTTAGGTATATGACAGATGGCTTTACCCACTCTACAATCATAAAGATGCATTCTTTGGGAGGCTTGGAGTAGGTATATCTTGGACTCAAACCAAATGAACGTGGATGCATGGTGAGAAAAATTTGAATTGTAATTTTCTCAATCAATCCAAATAATTCAAGATGCTTTTGCTTCTACACGGTGAGCGCATAGCAAACTAAAACCTCACATTAGAAGGATTGCTATTCAAGGTCCTTCATTTAGCATTTTCTTCGACCTATACAATGACCTTTGGCATTCTATCAAAATTCCAGTACACATAAGTTTTTATTCAATACTTCCAACATTCTAGAATTAATCAAATGTTGAGAATCTTTATTTTTCTGCATAGGATGAAGGATCTTACCCCAAGACTAATGACAAATGATGCTACAAAGCCTTTCATCTATTTCCGTTACTGGCATGGAAAGCATAACCATTTTGCCAAAGCACACATTAACTTCCATGAGCATCTCCCCTGGATTCCTTGAATTCAAGTAAGAAAACAATGGTGACACTGTCAACTAGGAAATAATAATGACAAGATCATAGATCTAGAAAGATATTGCAAGTAGGAAATACAAATGAAAATTAGGCAATAGATCTCCAAAGAACAAAGGTAACTTACTTGCTATATGTACCTTTGATAGTAAAGGGGATCATTTCCATTATTAATACTCATCCAAGTCGTCCGTATAATCTGATCCAGATTCTGTCATTTCCCTATTTGTAATCTCATAACATCGATAAATCTGCATTCTAGATAATTCTGGAATTGCTTTGAGTGACTTGCATCCAATGATATTAAGTTTTTTCAAAAACTCCAACCTATCGAGGCCTTGAATTTCGACCAAGTTTGCACAGTCTTCAGCTTTTAATATCTTCAGACTCTTGGATTTTGGAAGGAGCAGCCTTTCAATTGAAGTGCACCTAGAGATATCTAGTCTTTCCAAGAACTCCAACCCATCAAGGTCTTGAATTTTGGCTAATTTCTCGCACGATTGAGCATATAATATCTTTAAACTCCCAGATTTTTGAAGGTTTAGCTTTTCAATTGAAGTGCAATAGGAGATATCCAGTATTTCCAAAAACTCCAAACTATCAAGGTCTTGAATTTCGGCTAAGTTTTCGCAGTATTTAGCTTGTAATACATACAGACTCTTGGATTTTGGAAGGAGCAACCTTCCAATTGAAGTGCACTTGAGATATCCAAACTTTCTAAAAACTCGACCTATCGAGGCTTAGAATTTCAGCTAAGTTTTTACAAAGCTTCAGCTTTTAATTCCTTCAAAGCCTCCGATTTCTGGAAGGAGCAACCTTCCAATTGAAGTGCAATAGAGATATCCGGACTTTCTAAAAACTCGACCTATCGAGGCTTAGAATTTCAACTAAGTTTTTGCAAGGCTTCAACTTTTAATTCCTTCAGCCAACCTCCCGGATTCTCGGGAAGGAGCAACCTTCCAATTGAAGTGCAATAGGAGATATCCAGTCTTTCCAAACACTCCAAACTATCAAGGTCTTGAATTTCAGTTAAGTTTTTGCAGTCTTTAGCTCGTAATTCATACGGACTCTTGGATTTTGGAAGGAGCAACCTTCCAATTAAAGTGCAATTCGAGATATCCAAACTTTCTAAAAACTCGACCTATCGAGGCTTAGAATTTCAACTAAGTTTTTGCAGGCTTCAGCTTTTAATTCCTTTAGCCTCTGGATTTTCGGAAGGAGCAACCTTCCAATTGAAGTGCACTCCGAGATATCCGAGACTTTCTAAAAACTCGACCTATTGAGGCTTAGAATTTCAGCTAAGTTTTTGCAGCCTTCAGCTTTTAATTTCTTCACCTCCCGGATTCCGGGAAGGAGCAACCTTCCAATTGAAGTGCACTCCGAGATATCCAGACTTTCTAAAAACTCGAGCTATCGAGGCTTAGAATTTCAGCTAAGTTTTTGCAGGCTTTTGGTTTTAATTTCTTCAGCCTCCCGATTTTGGAAGGTCTAGCCTTCCAATTGAAGTGCAATAGAGATATCTAGTCTTTCCAAAACTCCAAACTATCAAGGTCTTGAATTTCAGCTAAGCTTTTTGCAGTCTTTAGCTCGTAATTCATATAGACTCTGGATTTTGGAAGGAGCAATCTTCCAATTAAAGTGCAATTCGAGATATCCAAACTTTCTAAAAACTCCGACCTATCGAGGCTTAGAATTTCAGCTAAGTTTTTGCGCAGGCTTCACTTTTAATTTCTTCACTTCCGGATTCGGAAGGAGCAACCTTCCAATTGAAGTGCAATAGGAGATATCTAGACTTTCCAAAACTATGACCTATCGAGGCTTAGAATTTCAACTAAGTTTTTCGTGTGCTTCAACTTTTAATTCCTTCAACCTCCCGGATTTGGAAGGAGCAACCTTCCAATTGAAGTGCAGTAGGAGATATCCAATCTTTCCAAACACTCCAAACTATCAAGGTCTTGAATTTCAGCTAAGTTTTGCAGTCTTAAATGTCGTAATTCATACAGACTCTTGGATTTTGGAAGGAGCAATCTTCCAATTAAAGTGCATTCGAGATATCCAAACTTTCTAAAAACTCCGACCTATCGAGGCTTAGAATTTCAGCTAAGTTTTCGCAGCTTCAACTTTTAATTCCTTCTCAAATTTTTCTCCTGCATTCCTCGAAGGAGCAACCTTCCAATTGAAGTGCAATAGGAGATATCTAGACTTTCTAAAAACTCGACCTATCGAGGCCTTGGAATTTCAACTAAGTTTTTGCAATGCTTCAACTTTTTAATTCCTTCAACCTCCGGATTTCGAAGGAGCAACCTTCCAATTGAAGTGCAATAGAGATATCCAATCTTTTCCAAACACTCCAAACTATCAAGGTCTTGAATTTCAGCTAAGTTTTGCACACCATCTTTAGCTTTAATTCATACGTCAACTCTTGGATTTTGGAAGGTCTATCTTCCAATTAAAGTGCACCATTCGAGATATCCAAACTTTCTAAAAACTCCGACCTATCGAGGCTTAGAATTTCAACTAAGTTTTTGCAGTGCTTCAACTTTTAATTCCTTCAGCCTCCTGATTCGGAAGGAGCAACCTTCCAATTGAAGTGCACCTAGAGATATCTAGTCTTTCCAAGAACTCCAACCCATCAAGGTCTTGAATTTTGGCTAATTTTCGCACGATTCAGCATATAATATCTTTAAACTCCCAGATTTTTGAAGGTTTAGCTTTTCAATTGAAGTGCACAGAGATATCCAAAGATTTCCAAAACTCCAAACTATCAAGGTCTTGAATTTCGGCTAAGTTTTGCAGTATTTAGCTTGTAATACATACAGACTTCTTGGATTTTGGAAGGAGCAACCTTCCAATTGAAGTGCACTTTGAGATATCCAAACTTTCTAAAAACTAACCTATCGAGGCTTAGAATTTCAGCTAAGTTTTTACAGCCTTCAGCTTTTAATTCCTTCAAAGTTCTCCCGATTCTGGAAGGAGCAACCTTCCAATTGAAGTGCACAGAGATATCTAGACTTTCTAAAAACTCGACCTATCGAGGCTTAGAATTTCAACTAAGTTTTTGCAGGCTTCAACTTTAATTCCTTCAGCCTCCCGGATTTTTGAATGAGCAACCTTCCAATTGAAGTGCAATAGGAGATATGTAGACTTTTCCAAACACTCCAAACTATCAAGGTCTTGAATTTCAGTTAAGTTTTTGCAGCCTTTAGCTCGTAATTCATACAGACTCTTGGATTTTGGAAGGAGCAACCTTCCAATTAAAGTGCAATTCGAGATATCCAAACTTTCTAAAAACTCCGACCTATCGAGGCTTGAATTTCAACTAAGTTTTTGCATGCCTCCAGCTTTTAATTCCTTTAGCCTCCCTGCATTCGGAAGGAGCAACCTTCCAATTGAAGTGCACTCCGAGATATTAGACTTTCTAAAAACTCCAACCTATGAGGCTTAAAATTTCAGCTAAGTTTTTGCAGGCTCCAGCTTTTAATTCCTTCAGCCTCCCGGATTTTGGAAGGAGCAACCTTCCAATTGAAGTGCACTTCGAGATATCTAGACTTTCTAAATTCTCTGACCTAACGAGGCTTAGAATTTCAGCTAAGTTTTTGCAGGCTTTTGGTTTTAATTTCTTCACGCTCCCGATTTTGGAAAGTCTAGCCTTCCAATTGAAGTGCAATAGGAGATATCTAGTCTTTCCAAAACTCCAAACTATCAAGGTCTTGAATTTCAGCTAAGTTTTTGCAGTCTTTAGCTCGTAATTCATATAGACTGGATTTTGGAAGGAGCAATCTTCCAATTAAAGTGCAATTCGAGATATCCAAACTTTCTAAAAACTCGACCCATCGAGGCTTAGAATTTCAGCTAAGTTTTTGTGCTTCGCTTTTAATTTCTTCATTTTCCCTGGATTCTCGAAGGAGCAACCTTCCAATTGAAGTGCAATAGAGATATCTAGACTTTCTAAAAACTATGACCTATCGAGGCTTAGAATTTCAACTAAGTTTTTGCAGCTTCAACTTTTAATTCCTTCAGCCTCCCTGATTCGGAAGGAGCAACCTTCCAATTGAAGTGCAGAGGAGATATCCAATCTTTTCCAAACACTCCAAACTATCAAGGTCTTGAATTTCAGCTAAGTTTTTGCAGTCTTTAGCTCGTAATTCATACAGACTCTTGGATTTTGGAAGGAGCAATCTTCCAATTAAAGTGCAATTCGAGATATCCAAACTTTCTAAAAACTCGACCTATCGAGGCTTTAGAATTTCAGCTAAGTTTTCGCATGCTTCAACTTTTAATTCCTTCACCTCCCGTATTCCCGGAAGGAGCAACCTTCCAATTGAAGTGCAATAGAGATATCTAGACTTTCTAAAACTCGACCTATCGAGGCTTGGAATTTCAACTAAGTTTTTGAGGCTTCAACTTTTAATTCCTTCAGCCTCTCCGGATTCGGGAAGGAGCAACCTTCCAATTGAAGTGCAATAGGAGATATCCAATCTTTCCAAACACTCCAAACTATCAAGGTCTTGAATTTCAGCTAAGTTTTTGCAGTCTTTAGCTCGTAATTCATACTGAGACTCTTGGATTTTGGAAGGAGCAATCTTCCAATTAAAGTGCAATTCGAGATATCCAAACTTTCTAAAAACTCCGACCTATCGAGGCTTAGAATTTCAACTAAGTTTTTGCAGGCTTCAACTTTTAATTCCTTCAGCCTCCGGATTTCGGGAAGGAGCAACCTTCCAATTGAAGTGCACCTAGAGATATCTAGTCTTTCCAAGAACTCCAACCCATCAAGGTCTTGAATTTTGGCTAATTTCTCGCACGATTCAGCATATAATATCTTTAAACTCCCAGATTTTTGAAGGTTTAGCTTTTCAATTGAAGTGCAATAGGAGATATCCAGTATTTCCAAAAACTCCAAACTATCAAGGTCTTGAATTTCGGCTAAGTTTTCGCAGTATTTAGCTTGTTATACATACAAGACTCTTGGATTTTGGAAGGAGCAACCTTCCAATTGAAGTGCACTTTGAGATATCCAAACTTTCTAAAAACTCGACCTATCGAGGCTTAGAATTTCAGCTAAGTTTTTACAAAGCTTCAGCTTTTAATTCCTTCAGCCTCCCGAACTTTGGAAGGAGCAACCTTCCAATTGAAGTGCAATAGGAGATATCCGACTTTCTAAAAACTCGACCTATCGAGGCTTAGAATTTCAACTAAGTTTTTGCAGGGCTTCAACTTTTAATTCCTTCAGCCTCCCGGATTCTCGGGAAGGAGCAACCTTCCAATTGAAGTGCAATAGGAGATATCCGGTCTTTCCAAACACTCCAAACTATCAAGGTCTTGAATTTCAGTTAAGTTTTTGCGTCTTTAGCTCGTAATTCATACGAGACTCTTGGATTTTGGAAGGAGCAACCTTCCAATTAAAGTGCAATTCGAGATATCCAAACTTTCTAAAAACTCGACCTATCGAGGCTTAGAATTTCAACTAAGTTTTTTGCAGGCTTCAGCTTTTAATTCCTTTAGCCTCCCATTCTCGGAAGGAGCAACCTTCCAATTGAAGTGCACTCCGAGATATCCAGACTTTCTAAAACTCGACCTATTGAGGCTTAGAATTTCAGCTAAGTTTTTGCGGGCTTCGCCCTTTTAATTTCTTCAGCCTCCGGATTCTGGAAGGAGCAACCTTCCAATTGAAGTGCACTCCGAGATATCCGACTTTCTAAAACTCGAGCTATCGAGGCTTAGAATTTCAGCTAAGTTTTTGCAGGCTTTTGGTTTTAATTTCTTCAGCTCCCGATTTTGGAAGGTCTAGCCTTCCAATTGAAGTGCAATAGGAGATATCTAGTCTTTCCAAAACTCCAAACTATCAAGGTCTTGAATTTCAGCTAAGCTTTTGCAGTCTTTAGCTCGTAATTCATATAGACTCTTGATTTTGGAAGGAGCAATCTTCCAATTAAAGTGCAATTCGAGATATCCAAACTTTCTAAAAACTCGACCTATCGAGGCTTAGAATTTCAGCTAAGTTTTTGCAGGCTTCAGCTTTTAATTTCTTGATTTTTCCCGGATTCGGAAGGAGCAACCTTCCAATTGAAGTGCAATAGGAGATATCTAGACTTTCTAAAAACTATGACCTATCGAGGCTTAGAATTTCAACTAAGTTTTTGCAGGCTTCAACTTTTAATTCCTGACCTCCCGGATTCGAAGGAGCAACCTTCCAATTGAAGTGAGGAGATATCCAATCTTTCCAAACACTCCAAACTATCAAGGTCTTGAATTTCAGCTAAGTTTTTGCAGTCTTTAGCTCGTAATTCATACAGACTCTTGGATTTTTGGAAGGAGCAATCTTCCAATTAAAGTGCAATTCGAGATATCCAAACTTTCTAAAAACTCTGACCTATCGAGGCTTAGAATTTCAGCTAAGTTTTCGCAGGCTTCAACTTTTAATTCCTTCAGCCTCCCAGATTCTGGAAGGAGCAACCTTCCAATTGAAGTGCAATAGGAGATATCTAGACTTTCTAAAAACTCGACCTATCGAGGCTTGGAATTTCAACTAAGTTTTTTGCAGGCTTCAACTTTTAATTCCTTGACCTCCCGGATTCTCGGAAGGAGCAACCTTCCAATTGAAGTGCAATAGGAGATATCCAATCTTTCCAAACACTCCAAACTATCAAGGTCTTGAATTTCAGCTAAGTTTTTGCAGTCTTTAGCTCGTAATTCATACGAGACTCTTGGATTTTGGAAGGAGCAATCTTCCAATTAAAGTGCAATTCGAGATATCCAAACTTTCTAAAAACTCCGACCTATCGAGGCTTAGAATTTCAACTAAGTTTTGCAGGCTTCAACTTTTAATTCCTTCAGCCTCCCGGATTCCTCGGGAAGGAGCAACCTTCCAATTGAAGTGCACCTAGAGATATCTAGTCTTTCCAAGAACTCCAACCCATCAAGGTCTTGAATTTTGGCTAATTTCTCGCACGATTCAGCATATAATATCTTTAAACTCCCAGATTTTTGAAGGTTTAGCTTTTCAATTGAAGTGCAATAGGAGATATCCAAGTATTTCCAAAAACTCCAAACTATCAAGGTCTTGAATTTCGGCTAAGTTTTCGCAGTATTTAGCTTGTTATACATACAGACTCTTGGATTTTGGAAGGAGCAACCTTCCAATTGAAGTGCACTTTGAGATATCCAAACTTTCTAAAAACTCTGACCTATCGAGGCTTAGAATTTCAGCTAAGTTTTTACAGGCTTCAGCTTTTAATTCCTTCAGCCTCCCGAATTCTGGAAGGAGCAACCTTCCAATTGAAGTGCAATAGGAGATATCCAGACTTTCTAAAAACTCTGACCTATCGAGGCTTAGAATTTCAACTAAGTTTTTGCAGGCTTCAACTTTTAATTCCTTCACCTTTCTCCCGGATTCGGAAGGAGCAACCTTCCAATTGAAGTGCAATAGGAGATATCCAGTCTTTCCAAACACTCCAAACTATCAAGGTCTTGAATTTCAGTTAAGTTTTTGCAGTCTTTAGCTCGTAATTCATACAGACTCTTGGATTTTGGAAGGAGCAACCTTCCAATTAAAGTGCAATTCGAGATATCCAAACTTTCTAAAAACTCGACCTATCGAGGCTTAGAATTTCAACTAAGTTTTTGCAGGCTTCAGCTTTTAATTCCTTTAGCCTCCCAGATTCTGGAAGGAGCAACCTTCCAATTGAAGTGCACTCCGAGATATCCAGACTTTCTAAAAACTCTGACCTATTGAGGCTTAGAATTTCAGCTAAGTTTTTGCAGGCTTCAGCTTTTAATTTCTTCAGCCTCCCGGATTCTGGAAGGAGCAACCTTCCAATTGAAGTGCACTCCGAGATATCCAGACTTTCTAAAAACTCTGAGCTATCGAGGCTTAGAATTTCAGCTAAGTTTTTGCAGGCTTTTGGTTTTAATTTCCTCAGCCTCTCGAATTTTGGAAATTCTAACCTTCCAATTGAAGTGCAATTAGAGATATCCAGTCTTTCCAAAAACTCCAAACTATCGAGGTCTTGAATTTCAGCTAAGTTTTTGCAACTGTCAACTCGTAATTCATACAGACTCTTGGTTTTTGGAAGGAGCAACCTTTTAATTGAAGTGCAATTAGAGATATCCAAACTTTCTAAAACTCGACCTATCGAGGCTTAGAATTTCAGCTAAGTTTTTGCGTGCTTCAGCTTTTAATTTCTTCAGCTTTCCGGATTCGGGAAGGAGCAACCTTCCAATTGAAGTGCAATAGGAGATATCTAGACTTTCTAAAACTATGACCTATCGAGGCTTAGAATTTCAACTAAGTTTTGCAGGCTTCAACTTTTAATTCCTTCAGCCTCCCGGATTCTCGGGAAGGAGCAACCTTCCAATTGAAGTGCAGGTAGGAGATATCCAATCTTTCCAAACACTCCAAACTATCAAGGTCTTGAATTTCAGCTAAGTTTTTGCGTCTTTTAGCTCGTAATTCATACAGACTCTTGGATTTTGGAAGGAGCAATCTTCCAATTAAAGTGCAATTCGAGATATCCAAACTTTCTAAAAACTCTGACCTATCGAGGCTTAGAATTTCAGCTAAGTTTTCGCAGGCTTCAACTTTTAATTCCTTCAGCCTCCCGCATTCGAAGGAGCAACCTTCCAATTGAAGTGCAATAGGAGATATCTAGACTTTCTAAAAACTCGACCTATCGAGGCTTGGAATTTCAACTAAGTTTTTGCGAGTGCTTCAACTTTTAAT
Organism: Eucalyptus globulus; assembly: GCA_014182545.1. Classification (NCBI taxonomy): domain Eukaryota; kingdom Viridiplantae; phylum Streptophyta; class Magnoliopsida; order Myrtales; family Myrtaceae; genus Eucalyptus; species Eucalyptus globulus. The sequence continues at coordinate 44,068,407 of CM024721.1, forward strand.
TCCTTGACCTCCTGATTCTCGAAGGAGCAACCTTCCAATTGAAGTGCAATAGGAGATATCCAATCTTTCCAAACACTCCAAACTATCAAGGTCTTGAATTTCAGCTAAGTTTTTGCAGTCTTTAGCTCGTAATTCATACAGACTCTTGGATTTTGGAAGGAGCAATCTTCCAATTAAAGTGCAATTCGAGATATCCAAACTTTCTAAAACTCCGACCTATCGAGGCTTAGAATTTCAACTAAGTTTTTGCAGGCTTCAACTTTTAATTCCTTCAAAGCCTCCCGGATTCGGGAAGGAGCAACCTTCCAATTGAAGTGCACCTAGAGATATCTAGTCTTTCCAAGAACTCCAACCCATCAAGGTCTTGAATTTTGGCTAATTTCTCGCACGATTCAGCATATAATATCTTTAAACTCCCAGATTTTTGAAGGTTTAGCTTTTCAATTGAAGTGCAATAGGAGATATCCAAGTATTTCCAAAAACTCCAAACTATCAAGGTCTTGAATTTCGGCTAAGTTTTCGCAGTATTTAGCTTGTTATACATACGAGATTCTTGGATTTTGGAAGGAGCAACCTTCCAATTGAAGTGCACTTTGAGATATCCAAACTTTCTAAAAACTCGACCTATCGAGGCTTAGAATTTCAGCTAAGTTTTTACGAGCTTCAGCTTTTAATTCCTTCGGCCTCCCGACTCGGAAGGAGCAACCTTCCAATTGAAGTGCATAGGAGATATCCAGACTTTCTAAAAACTCGACCTATCGAGGCTTAGAATTTCAACTAAGTTTTTGTGCTTCAACTTTTAATTCCTTGACCTCCCGGATTCGAAGGAGCAACCTTCCAATTGAAGTGCAATAGGAGATATCCGCTCTTTCCAAACACTCCAAACTATCAAGGTCTTGAATTTCGTTAAGTTTTGCAGTCTTTAGCTCGTAATTCATACGAGACTCTTGGATTTTGGAAGGAGCAACCTTCCAATTAAAGTGCAATTCGAGATATCCAAACTTTCTAAAAACTCGACCTATCGAGGCTTAGAATTTCAACTAAGTTTTTGCAGGCTTCAGCTTTTAATTCCTTTAGCCTCCCGTGACTCGGGAAGGAGCAACCTTCCAATTGAAGTGCACTCCGAGATATCCGGACTTTCTAAAAACTCGACCTATTGAGGCTTAGAATTTCAGCTAAGTTTTTTTGCTTCAGCTTTTAATTTCTTCGCCTCCGGATTCGGAAGGAGCAACCTTCCAATTGAAGTGCACTCCGAGATATCCAGACTTTCTAAAAACTCTGAGCTATCGAGGCTTAGAATTTCAGCTAAGTTTTTGCAGGCTTTTGGTTTTAATTTCTTCAGCCTCCCCGATTTTGGAAGGTCTAGCCTTCCAATTGAAGTGCAATAGGAGATATCTAGTCTTTCCAAAAACTCCAAACTATCAAGGTCTTGAATTTCAGCTAAGCTTTTGCAGTCTTTAGCTCGTAATTCATATAGACTCTTGGATTTTGGAAGGAGCAATCTTCCAATTAAAGTGCAATTCCGAGATATCCAAACTTTCTAAAAACTCTGACCTATCGAGGCTTAGAATTTCAGCTAAGTTTTTGCAGGCTTCAGCTTTTAATTTCTTCAGCTTCCCGGATTCTGGAAGGAGCAACCTTCCAATTGAAGTGCAATAGGAGATATCTAGACTTTCTAAAAACTATGACCTATCGAGGCTTAGAATTTCAACTAAGTTTTTGCAGGCTTCAACTTTTAATTCCTTCAGCCTCCCGGATTCTGGAAGGAGCAACCTTCCAATTGAAGTGCAGTAGGAGATATCCAATCTTTCCAAACACTCCAAACTATCAAGGTCTTGAATTTCAGCTAAGTTTTTGCAGTCTTTAGCTCGTAATTCATACGTACTCTTGGATTTTGGAAGGAGCAATCTTCCAATTAAAGTGCAATTCGAGATATCCAAACTTTCTAAAAACTCGACCTATCGAGGCTTAGAATTTCAGCTAAGTTTTCGCAGGCTTCAACTTTTAATTCCTTGAGCCTCCTGCATTCCGGGAAGGAGCAACCTTCCAATTGAAGTGCAATAGGAGATATCTAGACTTTCTAAAAACTCGACCTATCGAGGCTTGGAATTTCAACTAAGTTTTTGCAAGCTTCAACTTTTAATTCCTTCGCCTCCCGGATTCGAAGGAGCAACCTTCCAATTGAAGTGCAATAGGAGATATCCAATCTTTCCAAACACTCCAAACTATCAAGGTCTTGAATTTCAGCTAAGTTTTTGCAGTCTTTAGCTCGTAATTCATACAGACTCTTGGATTTTGGAAGGAGCAATCTTCCAATTAAAGTGCAATTCGAGATATCCAAACTTTCTAAAAACTCCGACCTATCGAGGCTTAGAATTTCAACTAAGTTTTTGCAGGCTTCAACTTTTAATTCCTTCAGCCTCCCGGATTCTGGAAGGAGCAACCTTCCAATTGAAGTGCACCTAGAGATATCTAGTCTTTCCAAGAACTCCAACCCATCAAGGTCTTGAATTTTGGCTAATTTCTCGCACGATTCAGCATATAATATCTTTAAACTCCCAGATTTTTGAAGGTTTAGCTTTTCAATTGAAGTGCAATAGGAGATATCCAAAGTATTTCCAAAAACTCCAAACTATCAAGGTCTTGAATTTCGGCTAAGTTTTCGCAGTATTTAGCTTGTTATACATACGAGACTCTTGGATTTTGGAAGGAGCAACCTTCCAATTGAAGTGCACTTTGAGATATCCAAACTTTCTAAAAACTCGACCTATCGAGGCTTAGAATTTCAGCTAAGTTTTTACAAAGCTTCAGCTTTTAATTCCTTCAGCCTCCCGACTCGGAAGGAGCAACCTTCCAATTGAAGTGCAATAGGAGATATCCAGACTTTCTAAAAACTCGACCTATCGAGGCTTAGAATTTCAACTAAGTTTTTTGGCTTCAACTTTTAATTCCTTGCCTCCCGGATTTCGGAAGGAGCAACCTTCCAATTGAAGTGCAATAGGAGATATCCGGTCTTTCCAAACACTCCAAACTATCAAGGTCTTGAATTTCAGTTAAGTTTTTGCAGTCTTTAGCTCGTAATTCATACAGATTCTTGGATTTTGGAAGGAGCAACCTTCCAATTAAAGTGCAATTCGAGATATCCAAACTTTCTAAAAACTCGACCTATCGAGGCTTAGAATTTCAACTAAGTTTTTGCAGTGCTTCAGCTTTTAATTCCTTTAGCCTCCAGATTCGGAAGGAGCAACCTTCCAATTGAAGTGCACTCCGAGATATCCGAGACTTTCTAAAAACTCTGACCTATTGAGGCTTAGAATTTCAGCTAAGTTTTTTGCGAGGCTTCGCTTTTAATTTCTTCACCTCCGGATTCGGGAAGGAGCAACCTTCCAATTGAAGTGCACTCCGAGATATCCGACTTTCTAAAAACTCGAGCTATCGAGGCTTAGAATTTCAGCTAAGTTTTTGCAGGCTTTTGGTTTTAATTTCTTCAGCCTCCCGATTTTGGAAGGTCTAGCCTTCCAATTGAAGTGCAATAGAGATATCTAGTCTTTCCAAAACTCCAAACTATCAAGGTCTTGAATTTCAGCTAAGCTTTTGCAGTCTTTAGCTCGTAATTCATATAGACTCTTGGATTTTGGAAGGAGCAATCTTCCAATTAAAGTGCAATTCGAGATATCCAAACTTTCTAAAAACTCTGACCTATCGAGGCTTAGAATTTCAGCTAAGTTTTTGCAGGCTTCAGCTTTTAATTTCTTCAGCTTCCCGGATTCTGGAAGGAGCAACCTTCCAATTGAAGTGCAATAGGAGATATCTAGACTTTCTAAAAACTATGACCTATCGAGGCTTAGAATTTCAACTAAGTTTTTGCAGGCTTCAACTTTTAATTCCTTGACCTCCCGGATTCGGGAAGGAGCAACCTTCCAATTGAAGTGCAGTAGGAGATATCCAATCTTTCCAAACACTCCAAACTATCAAGGTCTTGAATTTCAGCTAAGTTTTTGCAGTCTTTAGCTCGTAATTCATACAGACTCTTGATTTTGGAAGGAGCAATCTTCCAATTAAAGTGCAATTCGAGATATCCAAACTTTCTAAAAACTCGACCTATCGAGGCTTAGAATTTCAGCTAAGTTTTCGCAGGCTTCAACTTTTAATTCCTTGCCTCCCTGCATTTCGGGAAGGAGCAACCTTCCAATTGAAGTGCAATAGGAGATATCTAGACTTTCTAAAAACTCTGACCTATCGAGGCTTGGAATTTCAACTAAGTTTTTGCAGGCTTCAACTTTTAATTCCTTCAGCCTCCCGGATTCTGGAAGGAGCAACCTTCCAATTGAAGTGCACCTAGAGATATCCAATCTTTCCAAAAACTCCAAACTATCAAGACCTTGAATTTCGGCTAAGTTTTTGCAGCCTTTAGCTCGTAATTCATACGAGACTCTTGGATTTTGGAAGGAGCAATCTTCCAATTAAAGTGCAATTCGAGATATCCAAACTTTCTAAAAACTCCGACCTATCGAGGCTTAGAATTTCAACTAAGTTTTTGCAGGCTTCAACTTTTAATTCCTTGACCTCCCGGATTCGGGAAGGAGCAACCTTCCAATTGAAGTGCACCTAGAGATATCTAGTCTTTCCAAGAACTCCAACCCATCAAGGTCTTGAATTTTGGCTAATTTCTCGCACGATTCAGCATATAATATCTTTAAACTCCCAGATTTTTGAAGGTTTAGCTTTTCAATTGAAGTGCAATAGGAGATATCCAAAAGATTTCCAAAAACTCCAAACTATCAAGGTCTTGAATTTCGGCCAAGTTTTCGCAGTATTTAGCTTGTTATACATACGAGACTCTTGGATTTTGGAAGGAGCAACCTTCCAATTGAAGTGCACTTTGAGATATCCAAACTTTCTAAAAACTCACCTATCGAGGCTTAGAATTTCAGCTAAGTTTTTACTGTGCTTCAGCCTTTTAATTCCTTGCCTCCGAATTCTCGGGAAGGAGCAACCTTCCAATTGAAGTGCAATAGGAGATATCCAGACTTTCTAAAAACTCTGACCTATCGAGGCTTAGAATTTCAACTAAGTTTTTGCAGGCTTCAACTTTTAATTCCTTCAGCCTCCCGGATTCTGGAATGAGCAACCTTCCAATTGAAGTGCAATAGAGATATCCGTCTTTCCAAACACTCCAAACTATCAAGGTCTTGAATTTCAGTTAAGTTTTTGCAGTCTTTAGCTCGTAATTCATACAGACTCTTGGATTTTGGAAGGAGCAACCTTCCAATTAAAGTGCAATTCGAGATATCCAAACTTTCTAAAAACTCTGACCTATCGAGGCTTAGAATTTCAACTAAGTTTTTGCAGGCTTCAGCTTTTAATTCCTTTAGCCTCCCAGATTCTGGAAGGAGCAACCTTCCAATTGAAGTGCACTCCGAGATATCCGCACTTTCTAAAAACTCCGACCTATTGAGGCTTAGAATTTCAGCTAAGTTTTTGCAGTGCTTCGGCTTTTAATTTCTTGCCTCCCGGATTCTGGAAGGAGCAACCTTCCAATTGAAGTGCACTCCGAGATATCCAGACTTTCTAAAAACTCTGAGCTATCGAGGCTTAGAATTTCAGCTAAGTTTTTGCAGGCTTTTGGTTTTAATTTCTTCAGCCTCCCCGATTTTGGAAGGTCTAGCCTTCCAATTGAAGTGCAATAGGAGATATCTAGTCTTTCCAAAAACTCCAAACTATCAAGGTCTTGAATTTCAGCTAAGCTTTTTGCGTCTTTAGCTCGTAATTCATATAGACTCTTGGATTTTGGAAGGAGCAATCTTCCAATTAAAGTGCAATTCGAGATATCCAAACTTTCTAAAAACTCCGACCTATCGAGGCTTAGAATTTCAGCTAAGTTTTGCACAAGGCTTAGCTTTTAATTTCTTCAACTTCCGGATTCTGGAAGGAGCAACCTTCCAATTGAAGTGCAATAGGAGATATCTAGACTTTCTAAAAACTATGACCTATCGAGGCTTAGAATTTCAACTAAGTTTTTGCAGGCTTCAACTTTTAATTCCTTCAGACTCTTGGATTTGGAAGGAGCAACCTTCCAATTGAAGTGCAATAGGAGATATCCAATCTTTCCAAACACTCCAAACTATCAAGGTCTTGAATTTCAGCTAAGTTTTTGCAGTCTTTAGCTCGTAATTCATACAGACTCTTGGATTTTGGAAGGAGCAATCTTCCAATTAAAGTGCAATTCGAGATATCCAAACTTTCTAAAAACTCTGACCTATCGAGGCTTAGAATTTCAGCTAAGTTTTCGCAAGGCTTCAGCTTTTAATTCCTTCAGCCTCCCAGATTCTGGAAGGAGCAACCTTCCAATTGAAGTGCAATAGGAGATATCTAGACTTTCTAAAAACTCTGACCTATCGAGGCTTAGAATTTCAACTAAGTTTTTGCAGGCTTCAACTTTTAATTCCTTCAGCCTCCCGGATTCTGGAAGGAGCAACCTTCCAATTGAAGTGCAATAGGAGATATCCAATCTTTCCAAACACTCCAAACTATCAAGGTCTTGAATTTCAGCTAAGTTTTTGCAGTCTTTAGCTCGTAATTCATACAGACTCTTGGATTTTGGAAGGAGCAATCTTCCAATTAAAGTGCAATTCGAGATATCCAAACTTTCTAAAACTCCGACCTATCGAGGCTTAGAATTTCAACTAAGTTTTTGCAGGCTTCAACTTTTAATTCCTTCAGCCTCCCGGATTCTGGAAGGAGCAACCTTCCAATTGAAGTGCACTCTGAGATATCCAGACTTTCTAAAAACTCTGACTTATCGAGGCTTAGAATTTCAGCTAAGTTTTTGCAGGCTTCAGCTTTTAATTTCTTCAGCCTCCCGGATTCTGGAAGGTCTAGCCTTCCAATTGAAGTGCAATAGGAGATATCCAGTCTTTCCAAAAACTCCAAACTATCAAGGTCTTGAATTTCAGCTAAGTTTTTGCAGTCTTTAGCTCGTAATTCATAGAGACTCTTGGATTTTGGAAGGAGCAACCTTCCAATTGAAGCGCACTTCAAGATATCCAGACTTTCTAAAAACTTTGACCTATCAAGGCTTAGAATTTCAGCTAATTTTTCGCAGGCTTCAACTTTTAATTCCTTCAGCTTCCCGGATTTTGGAAGGAGCAACCTTCTAATTGAAGTGCAACATATGATTAGACTTTCCAAACACTCCGAGCTATCGAGGCCTCGAATTTCGGCTAAGCTTTTGCAGTCTCCAATGTCTAATTTCTTCAGCCTCCCGGATTTTTGAAGGTCTAGCCTTTCAATTGAAGTGCATTGGCTGATATGTAGACTTTCCAAATCCTCCGACCTATCAAGGCCTTGAATTTCGGCTAATTTCTCGCATTGCTCAACAACCAATTTCTTCAGAACCTTGAAATTTGGAAGGTCCAGCCGTTTGATTGAACGGCACATCATGACAGTCAAGCTTTCCAAACATATCAATTTGTCAAGACCTCGAACTTCAAGTAGATTCCCGCAATCACAGACTAATAATGTCCTTAGATGGATAAACTGTGAAACGTCCAGTGTATTGAGAGAATGACACTTACGGACATCCAACAATTCCAACTTGAAAGGCATGTTTAGGGATTGTGGTGATTCCGATTCTTCAACGTCTGTTAGTTGGGAGCATTTTGAATTCTTTAATGGTGTTGAGGGAAGCACCTGGATGCACTTGAGAAATTTGCAATCCTTAACTTGTAGTTCCTTGAGATGGGGTAGGTGGGAAAGCGAAGGCAATTTGCGACTTCGACAGGTGATGCCCAAATATGTTAAGCCGGAAGGAAAGCCCGGCAGCGATTGGAGGTTGTGGGAGTGAAGAAAATCAAGGCGTTGTAGGGAAGAAAGATTACACATGCTTTCTACCATTATCCCTCTTAGATTGTTGCAATTTGAAGCATCTAACTTGTGGAGCTTTCTCAGCCTCCCAATACCTTCGGGTAATTCTTCTATACTACTGCGATTAATATATAAGATCTCCAGATTCTCCAAACAACCTATGCTATCTGGTAATGCAGAAAGTGATGAAGTCGACATTAGACTGAGTAGCTACAGTGCTTTTAAATTACCTATTTCTGCCGGAAGCTCCGTGAGGCTTTCACAATCGTACAGCTCCAAGCGAAGGAGGGCCTCCATGTCTCCAATTGAAGCGTTGATTCGCTTCAGTCCCCAACACTCATTGAGGATGAGAACCTCTAACTTCTTAAAAGCTGAGATGAAGTCCGTATCTTCCAAGAATGTACAACGTGAAAGGTTCAGATATTTGAGCCCCTCTGCCATCTGGTGAAAAAAATAAAAATGATTGCCAAGGGGTAGGCCTTGAGTGATTATGATTAAAAAAAAGCATAAAAGGGGAGGAAAAAAAAGACTTTAGTTCTTACCTTGAAAGAACTCCATCCTTCCCATTTCTCATTTATCTTGCTTTCTTGCAATCCGAGTGTAACTAATTCCTTTAAGTGAAAATTGTTTGCTTCAAAACTTGTGGGACATTTTTCCCATTCAAGCCATTTTAACCTCTTCATTGAGTTCTTAAAATCTCCAATGAAATGTGTCTTTTTCATGTAAAGAAATCTTAAATTCGTCAGATTCTCGAATTGTTTTCCCGTGTAAATGCTGCCATCTTGGCCATCTCCATCTGGCCCATTTATCTCATTGAGGTATTCAGAGCTGCTTTCACTCAGATTAATTGCTTTAATGTTGTCCGTTCCCTATAAGCAAGAATCAATAGTGATTAGTACTATATCCACTAAAGTAATCATATATCATTTGTTCACATCACTATTGACGTGCATTAATGTTCTCAAGAGACAAGCAATGTGTAGATATGATTTTTCTAAACAGTATTTATAAAGGCTAACAAAGTGAAGGATGTCAACTTCCATTTTGAAATTTGGCATATGCATTTGGATTTTAAAAAATTATGATGTAATGACTCGTATGGAGTAAAAACTTCACAACTTGCAATCTTCTTCTTTCTGGTACTGTACCTTTATTATCATACTAGTTAAGACACGCACGCAATTCACGGAATTTAGTCAAATTGCAAAGTGCAAAATGAAAATTTGACTTGTCAATTTTTTTTTCTTGAACTTTGACAAATGCAAATACAATCACATGCTAAATTATACACAATAGAATTTGAGTATTTATCTCTCAGACTTTTTATGAAGAAAAAGTTAACATTTTTTCTTTTCATGGTCATTGTCTAAAGTACGCTTTATGTTATACATGTACATATACACACTCATATATATATATATATATATATATATATTATATTTAAGGAATTTTCTGTTCCTATCTTATCCGGTAAGTTTTAAATCAGTCCATGTCCCATGAATATTGGTAAATGGAATTCCTAACATAATATAACATAAAATTAGTGCCCCTTTCATTCTCCACTATGGAATAATGACTCAAATTTCATGAGAAATGCGGGCATCCTTAGTCCTATCTTTAACATCGAGAGAATATAATTCTATTATTTATATATCCTAAGTAGTTATGATTTATATATCATAACATCAGAATTGCACAATGCACCACCGGAAAAAAGGGGGAAAAAAACAAATGTTCCGACGACAAATTCACCGTCGCCACAGCCCAAAACGCATTTTACACACCTAGAAAAAAGTAGCTTTGTTGGAGAACAAGCGAAATTGGCATGGATGAAAGGATAAATAAAAGCGAGAAAAACATCAGAAGCAGCAAATCGGCGAGCAAAACTTACCTCACCACAGATTAGGTGCTATTAAGGAGACTTCTAGGCAAAAAAATAAAAAAAATTAATAAGGTTGAAAAGTTAGAAATAAAACTCCCTTTTATTTCGACACATTCATGACACTTCAAAATGGAAATAACCGTTCTGACTACTCCAAAAGTCAGAACGGAAGGGGGAAAATGAAGAGGCCACGAGATCCCGGCCGAACTCTTTTTGATGAAAAAAATTTATTTCTTGCCTTCGACTCAGATAATTGAAATAACCATCTTTCTAGAAAGACTTGTTTGGAGTAACTTTTACTCTTCATCTTTCGTTTTTTCTCAAGAGCGTGCACTTTGGCTATTTATTTGAGGGGTGTATCCCGAAACTTGTTGACACGCCCAATCGTACATGAGTTTTTTTGCGTAGTTTTCTGGAATTTTAGCAATGTTTTTATCTTTAAACGAGAGAGCAAGATATTTACTTTGGTTTTTTTTATTAGTTGAGAGGAGCAATCTGTCTCGCCCTCTGCTTCAGCCTGTCTATTACTTGTCAATAATAAAGAAGGACAATCAGATTTTGTCTAAAGGTATCTTCGGAGTACTTGTTAAGTAACCTGGCTGAAAAAATAAATTATAAGAAGTGGCTTTTATTAAAAGTATTGATTTAACAAACATGAGAACATAAAAATCGTGTGTTAAGTAACCTGGCTGAAAGAAAAACAACATATGAAGTGGTTTTTATTAAAAGTATTGATCTAATATATAATACGAGAACGTGAAAATCGCGATAGTCATCTTAAAAGAAAAACAAGGTTTCTTAGCAAAGAAGGTCATTTATCAAGTATAAAGTGATACGTGAAATACGACATTTTACTAACTGAAAAATCAAATGAGATTTAATGTGTGTGTATTTCAATGTACACTACTTTCATATGATAGGGAATATTAATATATGAGAGAAAAATCATAAAAAGAAATTATTTCTAAGAGGGAGCAACCTCCCTACTTTCTAATCACGTCACTGAGATATTCGAGAGCAATAATAGTAAAGGTGCTCAGTCTAGAGCAAGCACTAAGTAGTGGACAAATATTACTATTAATCGTAGAACATGGAGTAAATGAGAAAAGAAACAAAATGGTTACCTTACTTTTCTTTAGCACTTTTTGGACTTCCTCATAGTCCCATAACCTTGTACGGCACCAAGGCTTCAGTTGATTTTCCTTGCAAACTATTTCCCTACCAAGATCTCTCAATTGGTCATGCATTATGAGCTCATGATCATCTCCAACTTTTATTAAAGACATGAATATCAACACTTCAATTCCCTCCCCTGGGTAAAAGTCACAAGCGTCCCACATGTAGGATGCGATTATCTTGTCAGTGCCAGTGAAAAAGCAAGCGATATCCAAAAAAATTTGTTTTTGTCTATAGTCCAATGCTTCATAACTTATTCTTAACTTTTCTTGCACTTTCATAGGAGGGACTTTTTTTAACTTCTTTATCGTATCTATCCATTGTTTTGACTTTTTTCCACACAATAATGAACCAAAAACCTCAAGGGATAAGGGAAGCCCTCCGGTGTTGGATATCGCTTCATGAGTGAGGTCCTCAAATTCCCTCGGAGGAGAGTCCCTTCGAAATGCATGCTTGCTAAATAGAATCAAAGATTGATTTTCATCCATTTCCTTATGTTCATAGTTGTGGTCCACCCTAGCTTCTTCAAGAACCCACTTGTTTCTAGTGGTAATAATGATCTTGCTTCCCAAAGAAAACCAATCACGATTACCAGCCAAACACTTCAACTGATCAACATCATCCACATCATCAAGAAGAACGAGGACCTTTTTACTATTAAACATGGAGGAGATGAAGTTAATCCCTTCATCCGCATTACAAACTTCATTTTCTCGATTGAATATATGGTAGATTAACTGATTCTGTAAGTAATGTACACCATTATGCTTCCATGATTCCCTTATATCAGGAATGAAGCTACGATGCTCAAATTGATTGGAGAGCTTGTTGTAGATGGTTTTGGCAAGAGTAGTCTTACCAATGCCTCCCATTCCATGGATGCCAACAAATAGGGTGGCATCAGATTTATTATCCACAAATTCCATAACCTTATTCACATGACTATCAATTCCGACCAAATTCTCATAAATAACCAACTCGAACTTTTTCTTCAATTTGCTCAACGCTTTTTGGACAACCGATTTCACCAAATTTGCTTCAAACCTATCAAACATGATAAGAGTTCAAACATGAGGCAACAATGATTTTATATTGTTTATCTATGAGAAAACAATAAATATGGGGATAGATTGAAAAACTCTAAAAATTGTTGTTGTCATACCTCCATATATTATCATATATGCTAAGTCCAAAGTGGGAAATTATGGTGGTTGCTTCACATGGCATGCCCCATTCCATTGTAACTCCGACATTATTTGGAAAAACTTGAGGGCATCACTTATGAATCTTCAATATTGCATATACTATGGATTTGGTCCAAATTTTAAACTGGTTATTTATTAAAGATATTAGGGATGATGTGGATGTAACTTCGAAAATTCTCTAGAGCGTTTGAATATGCAAAAATCCAATAAGCCAGCCTAATGTGAGAGTTAGCTATCAATTAATAAACAAGTCATAACTTTTGATGGAAGATGATTTCGGGTCCCACAATACCAATCCGAAAAGTTGTTCAAATTGTAATATTGCAAACTAGTTGAATGCAATTGAAGTGATTTCTTCCTATTTGCGCAATTCTACAAGCTTGTAAGTTTCTACTAGTGTTGTGAATTTGGTATCATTCTAGATTGGTGCTCTTATCAAATTTTCATTGCCTCCAGGGATGATAACAGGTTGTACTTTATTTTCCTTTTAAGTATCTATGTTCTATTATTTTAATGATCTAGTATTGAGTTTATAGAGAAGTAGAAGAATAATTTTTACCCAAAAAAAGAATATTGCTTCAATATATGCAGATGCATGAGATATAAATTACTTGTTGAAGATGGGAAATGTTTTGAAAATTATTTAAACGGACATATAATAAAAAATAATCATTTATTTTACCATCATCTCATATAAACAATGAAACATTTCTTTTGTAAAATAATTTCAATAGCAACTAATCAATGATATCAATGATTTAATAAATGTAACTTGGGAAGATAAAGAATAATGGCAACGCTTGGACGCTACCATGTTATGAGCTTTAAATAAAAATCGCCAATAAGTTGTACTATTAATCTCAAATAAATATGTAATTAGAAAAGTTTGTGACAAAGATTAATTTAATGCACCCTATAATTAGATTGGTCAATATCATTAAACCAATAAAATTTATTCAAGTGAATGGGATATAAGAGTAAAAAATCTTTTGATATAAGAGTAAAAATTCATTCAAAAAAACTTATTATTCAAGTGAATGGGATCATAACAATAAAATTTATGATTAGATTGGTCAATATCATTAAAGCAAGAAACTTAAAAAGAAAGAATAACTTATAGAATTCATGCACCGTAGGATCTCACTTATATATATATATAAAGAACATAAAATGAATCGTGAGAATTAGAAAAACCAAAATACCAAAAAAAAAAAAAAAAAAAGGATGGACTTAGAACAACCAGTAAACACCCACATGTATTAAAAGAAAATAGAGAATGTTTTGGTGTGAAATTTTACCCATCGGCTTCGTATCCTTTCAAGGTGCTGACTTCATCAAGTGCTGACTTCCATTTCTCCAAAGTCGTTGGGTCAAAAGAAGACCTCTCAAGCAAACGACTCTCGTGCTCATGAAATGCCTCTCCAAACCTCCCCTTTTGATACCTCACTTCAGCTGGTTTCACTTTGTAGAATATAGGCAACACTATTTGCCCGTTCTTTTTCTTGAGCTCCATCATTTGAACAAGTTCATCTAGGCACCAACTACTTGTACCATAATTCACTGAGAAAATGGGGATCAGAATATTACTGCTTGTGATGGCTTCCATAAGCATTGATCTCATGTCCTCGCCATGGCAGAGCTCATCATCATCTCTGAAAGCATAAATTCTGGCATCAACGAGCCCTTTATAGAGGTGATCGGTGAAGCCATGTCGAGTATCCGGGCCTCTAAAACTCAAGAATACCTCATAGCAGTTTCCAGTCAACGAACTAGATGCACCGTTGTTCGCTTTTGTCGGGGACGGACTGGATCCATCGGAATTAGTTTCCGTTGATGCAGCCATCGAATCAGATGCACTGTTGTTAGCTTTTGTCGGAGACGGACTAGATCCATCGAAATTAGTTTCCGTTGGTGCAGCCATTGAACCAGATGCACCAGTATCAACATCTTCTGCCTTTCCACGCACACTAGCTCTCTTCTTATTGAGAAAATAGAGCGTGAGGACGGGGAGAAGGATCAGTGCCACGAGCTCGGCAAAAGAATACTCGAAAATGAGACGATGCATTTCGTCTTTGCCCTGACTCTACCCTTGATTTTCACTTTCAAGTGTGGTAGAGAAAAAAATCGGAATGCCTCTCAGGAAACAGAAAATGCGTTCTTGTTGCCCATTCTCTTGCGGTTTGATTTATATAATGAAACCAGTTGGCAACCAGAATCGCACCAATAAGTCAAACTTGTCAGGCTACATATAAATTCGTAATTCATTTACTGGGAACCGCAACCACGTGCTTGGAGTCGTTGCCTTCACAATGCTCAAGGGAATCCGAATATTAATAATAGACGGGCTGTTCAAATTTCAATACACATAAATAAGATGGTGGATTTGTTGGGAAGATGAAAAGTGGAGAGAGAGAGACTTGGGACGAGAGCGGAACATGGATCTGCGGGAGAAGATGAAAAGTGGAGAAAGAGAGTCGAAGATTCCTACGGTCCAACCATTTCCAGAGATGTGCCCAGAATAGATAAATATATGCAGAGCGTCGAAAAGGTGATGTTGGGCACGCCGGGTCCAGTGCCTAAATGTTTTTGACCCTTTAACAAATCAAATTCATTTCTTTCGATAATCCAAATCAAGCACATATTTGTGTGCCCTTTTTTGCTAGCGAATTGAATAAGCGAACTAATCTAGGTGGACTAATTCCTAATTTTTTGATCAAACACAATTTCATTTTGGATATAATTTTCCATGTCACTTTGATGATGTGGATCTTTTTTCTGCTATAGAAATGCCACATCAAACAACTAATAATGTTTTTGAACATAAGGTTAACAAGGTAAATTTGAGATTGATCAGTGATTTTTTTTTGGATAAAAAGATGTTTAGGTTGGGATTAGACAAACAGTTTAGGATTTTTTTAGACAAAAAAAGATCGAGGACAGATTTAAGACTAGATCCAAGGTTGAGGATTTTTTTTTTTTTTTTTGTTAGATAAGAAAGTTCGAGATAAAATTAAAACTGGATTTAAAATTTGAGGGCTTTTATGACATTAGGGCCTTTATAAAAAGAGGGAAGAGAAAATTGAGGAGTCTCACCTGTTTAATCATTCAGGGACAGATTTGCAATTTGATAGCATATAATTTTATTTTTATCCCTTTGCCCCGTAACTCGGTTCCACCGGTCTTATTTGGAGTGAGTGGTTGAGCCTATCATATTTCTCTCCACTTAATTGTCAAGTTACCAATTTTTTTTTTTAAATATCAACTTAGTGATTTTGTTTAGCCCCAAATCTAAATAAGTAGATCAAAATTTACAATTTTTTGCGACAAATGTTTTTCCTCGGTTTAGTTTAGCTATTGCTCTAACATTTTCCCCTTCTTCTTGACTTGGTCAAAAAGTAGGCTTTTAAAAAAAGAAGGAAAAAAGAGAGGAAGAGATATAAGGGGAAAAAGGGGAGGGGGAGGGCACGCATGGGAGTAATGATTTATTTAACGAAATGCATGCTTGTTGCTCGTTTTCTTGTGATTTGATTAATATAATGAAACCAGTTGGCAATCACAGTCATCCCAACAAGTCAAGCTTGTCAAGCTACATATAAATTAGTTATTCATTCACCGGGAACTGCAACCATGTGCTTGGAGTTGTTGCCTTCACGTGGCTCAAATCTCAATGCTCAAGGGAATCCGAATATTAATAATAG
This sequence comes from Eucalyptus globulus, assembly GCA_014182545.1. NCBI lineage: Eukaryota > Viridiplantae > Streptophyta > Magnoliopsida > Myrtales > Myrtaceae > Eucalyptus > Eucalyptus globulus. Next base: position 44,084,234 of record CM024721.1, read on the forward strand.
ACAAGGGCTCTTCAAACTTCATTGCATAGGAGTAATGATATATTTAACGAAATGTGTGCTTGTTGCGCGTTCTCTTGTGATTTGATTAATATAATGAAACCAGTTGGCAATCACAGTCATCCCAACAAGTCAGGCTTGTCAAGCTACATATAAATTAGTTATTTATTCACCGGGAACCGCAATCATGTGCTTGGAGTCGTTGCCTTCACGTGGCTCAAATCTCAATGGTCAAGGGAATCCGAATATTAATAACAGACAAGGGCTCTTCAAATTTTGTTGCATAGGAGTAATGATTCATTTAACGAAATGTGTGCTTGTTGCGCGTTCTCTTGTGATTTGATTAATATAATCAAACCAGTTGGCAATCACAGTCATCCCAACAAGTCAAGCTTGTCAAGCTACATATAAATTAGTTATTTATTCACCGGGAACCGCAATCATGTGCTTGGAGTCGTTGCCTTCACGTGGCTCAAATCTCAATGCTCAAGGGAATCTGAATATTAATAATAGACAAGGGCTCTTCAAATTTCGGTACATATAAATAAAAGGGTGGATTTGTTGGGAAGATGAGAAGTGGAGAGAGAGGCTTGGGACGAGAGGGGGACATGGATTTGCCGGAAAAGATGGAAAGTGGGGGGAGAGAGAGAAAAATAAGTGGAGATTCGTTCCGTTCAATATTTTCCAGACAAGGACTCTGAATAGATCGTTAAGACAGTGACGTTGGGCCCACCTAGTCCAGTGCTTGCACCCTTGGACTTTCCTCTTTTTTTGTTAATTTATTTTCCATCATAAAAGTTATTTTTATTGAATATATTTAAGCTCTTGATCCCACTTAGAATTTAGCCCCTCTTACTTTGAGCCTGTTAAATATTATATTGTCAAATTGATATACTTCATGTCAAGACTGAAATGTCTGATGATTGCTTATGCTAAAAAAATATGTTATTAATACATGTCGATGATCATGAAAAATTATCAACATGTTATATGTATATGTATATGTATATGTATATGTATATTTCATTTTGTGCTCGAGCATAATGAAAAAACTTTCTTTTTGCTTTGTTTCTGCCTTAATTTATCCATCAAATCTCATAGATAAATCAAAATGTCTTTTTGCTTTTGCATTTACTTTATTACATATATTTCTTTATTGGTTTAATTTATCTAATGAACCAGTTGGCACGCACCAATAATTCAAACTTGCCAAGCTAGATAAGTAATTCATTGACTAGGACCACTAACCATGCATTTGTGGTCGTTGCCTTCGCGCGGTGGAAGTTTCAATGCACAGAAGAATCCAAGACGATCCCACCTAGGAAGAAGAAAACATGTGAGCAAGTTCCAATGCAGAAGCATTTAAATAAAATATAAAACCAAAAACAAAAGACAATTATTGTTATGTTATCGTAGACAAGTTGTAAAATACATACAAAGTGTCCCGAAGTGGTTGCACAATTGAATTTTCCATCATTTTTGTTAAAAAATTTCCCATCAGAAAAGGTATTTTTGTCGAATATATTTAAAGCTCTTGATGTCACTTAGGAATTTACCTCTCTCACTTTGAGCTAGTTAAGTATTATCATATCAAATCGATAAACTTCATTTTAATATGAAAATATTGCATTATCAACAATCACTTATCCTAAAATCTAACATATATAAAGCCTTCGAATGATCATAATCCCAACGAAAGTTAAGAGAAAAACCCTGGCGGCTTGATATCTTGACTCCTTAGGGGAAGTAAGCAAGGATTACACTTTTAGGACTTCCTGTGCAATTCTCCCTTTATTATTTCTTGGACAAACCAAAGAGCAGCCAATAGCATTAAATTACACCCATTTCAAACTACTTTTGGTGACACGTAATTGTTTACACCCATCAGTCTTTATTTTGCCAGTGAATGAACACAATGGGCAGATATAGTGGGATGACTCTCTAAATATATAATAGGACATGAACAACCACTTGCAATGCATCCGAACAAGAAATATTAGATTATAATTTACGTCCACTTTGAGAAAGGTCCTAATGTCAAGTAAGAATCAATCAGCACATGCTAATGCATTGATCATTGTTAATTATTCAAGGGGTTGCAAAATAATCGATAGGCACATGTTGATAAATTGGCTACTATAATTTTATACTACACATCTTTTAAGGTGGAGACTATTAGGGAAATCCCTTATGATATTTTGAAGATGACAAAATAAATTAAATTAAAGGCTATTAACGTGTTTGATGGTTGAGTAATAGACTATGTAGATGATAGAACATGTAAAGGATATTGTCAAAGTCTAAACTTGGAAAAACCAAAAGACAGACTCTATGCTGAAGCAGAACGTAACAGACTGTGTACAGACTTTAAAGCTAAATCTGTTCAGAAGCAGAATATGTTTAGACTCAAATTGTGAAGTCTATCGCACTCAAACTCAAATTGTGAAGTCTATCGCATTTAGACTCAAATTGTAAAGTCTATTGCTCTTAGACTTTACATCCAGATTCGACAGAACGTAACACAAGCCCTGAAGATATAATGGCTAGTGATCTGCTTTGGATTCTACATCAAGATTGATTTAATTAACTCAATCTAATTTATTGACAATTGGATATTGAAGAAAATAACTTTCTATATGTAGAAGCTTTACTTATGAAAACCAAGATTCTATTTGTATGGGCGATCGGAATCAATTTGGGATTCTACCTCTATCACTCAACGGCTACTAAATCTTCTAGATACAGATCTGTCCAATTGGTAGATTGGAAGATGATCCTCGAGATGCTATCCAACGGCTAATTTGGAAGTGAATGAGTATTTAAGGAGATCAAGGACCGATGAGCAAGTAAGAGACGGAGCGTAGAATTTATAATTCCAAAGTCTGAGCGACTTTCCATCATACACTTGTCTCTCGTGAGCTTAAACATTTGTGATCTTGAGAGAAATACCAAAAGAGTGACTTAGTGAGATAGTGTGATCTACTACTAAGTGTTTGCACTTAAAGTTGTAATCTCTTGTTGATTGCATAGTGGAATCCAGTATAAGCTGTTACCGTGGGAGAATGGATGTAGGCTTGATCTAAGCTGAACCACTATAAACCTTGTGTTCTTATTCTCTTCCCTAAACTCCTTTATTTTGTTCGTAATTCTATTTAACTATTAAAGTCTGATCTTGCTCAAAGTCTGCTGCTCTTCAGACTCAGTTTCAAAAGTTTGTTATTTTTTAAACTCAGGTTAAAAGTAAAGTTTTTCATTGCATTTTGCAGAATTTGTTTTTTACACCTATTCATCCCCCTCTAGGTGTTACTACTAGCCCTCTCAATTGGTATCAAAGCCAAGTGTTCGGTTTATAAAAGTGTTTTTACTTTTGAGCTAAAAATCTTTTATGGCTAGTATCTTGGCACTAGGAATTATGGAAGGGCAAAGCAACAGCAGGCCACCATATATTGATGGAAAAGAATACAATGTGTGGAATAACAAAATGAAGGCATTCCTAAGATCCAGAGATCCCTTGCAATGGGATATAGTGGAAAAAGGAATCAATCCCACTGCTACGTCTACATCAAATAAGAATAGCAAAGACAAAGAAACCAAACTCCCCACTCCTATGTCTCGGACGGAGATGTTCAAAAGAAAAGCGCTTGATGCAAAAGCCATTTTTATTCTTTATATTACCCATTGTCTCCTGCTGAATATAACATAATCTCTTCATGTGAAATAGCAAAAGAAGTTTGGGATAAACATCATGTTACATATGAAGGGACTGATCGTGTAAAAGAGACAAAAGTAAACTTCTTGCTTGGCAAATATGAATCCTTCAAGATGAAGTTAGGATAGTCGATTGGAGATATGTTCGATTGTTTTATAGAAATTGTAAACGGTTTGGCATATCATGGTCATCCAATTTCTTCACCAATGAAGGTCAACAAACTCTTGCGAGGTCTCTCAAAAGATTGGAACCATATCAAGACCTCAATCCGGGAAACTCAAAGGATTATTCCACTCTCCCTTGATGAATTGATTGGAACTCTTCAATCTTATGAAGTGGAACAAATCAACAACGAAGATCCTGAATGTAAAAGGTCATTTGCTTTAATATCTAACGCTGATTTTGATGATACAGACTTAGAAAATGACATGGACAACGGAGAAATTGCTTTTATGATCAAGAAATTCAAAAAGCTAACTAGAAAAGGAAGGAAATTCAATGGAAGAAAACAATACAAGCAGAATGGCCAAAAAGAACCATGAGAGAAGATGACAGGCAAGGAAATATATGCTTCATGGCATATTCGGACTCAGACTCAAATTCGAAATCGAGTTGACTCATTTGAGTCCGACTCAGACACAGACTCAAAATCAAAGTTTGACTCGAACACAGACTCAGAATTCGATGAGGAAATCGAAGTAAGTCATTCAAAAATTCCTATCAAAGTTTCAAAGTTTATAAATAAGCTTTGCTTAAATCTCAAATCTTCTCTTAAAAGGATCTCCGAACTTAAAAAGGAAAATTCTCGGCTTAGACAACATGATCTTTCTCGAAAAGAAAAGTTTGAAATTTTGCAAAAAGATTTTCTACAAACAAAAGAAAGTTAAGATTTACTTGTCAAAGAAAATGATTCTTTAAAAAAGGAATTTTCAAATATTTCGACAAAATTTTCCAATGGTTCAAAAACTTTAGAGTATATCATTTCCATACAAGTACCTTACTATGATAAATCGGGACTTGGCTTCAATAAGGAAAGTAATTCTTTAATTGATTTTCCTAAGGTAAAAAGAGACTTAGACAAAAACCTTCAAAGGCATTTTACAAAAATCATTTTCAAAAAGTGTTTGTAAAATCTATTGGTCAAAATGCCCTCAAGTGTTTAAATTGTGGAAATTCAGAACACTTTGAGAAAAAAATGTTCTGAAGTCTGGAGACCTATTAAGAAAGATTGGATAAAAACATCATATTCTACTAACTCTCATGGACCCAAGAAAAAATAGGTACCAAAGAAAAGATGAGTTATTTTTGTAGGAAATAAAGGAAAAGAAGAAAGAGAAATTGGTAAGGTAGAATCGTGTGATTTACTTTTGTGATTCATGAGTTGAGATTGGATTTGATACGTGTGATTATTTTTGATATCCTGCATAGAGACAATTTAATTTATTTGATTTGATTTTATGCTATCAGATTTTATCATATTTTGCAAAAATGAAAATCTGTTTTACGTGATATAAATTTATTATGCACAATATTTTTAGATACTCAAGGAATTTATTCTCTCTGATTTTATTGTGCTTTGATTAAGTGAGAATTTATTTTTCAAGATATTATTGTGCACAATGTTGTTTCCTTAAATAATCTATTATGATGAGTTAAGAAAGAATATTTGGTTATCTATGGAAATTTTCTATTTTGCTCTAACGAATTGGAAGGATCCAAATTGAAAGATACCAAAAAGGAAATGAGTTCATTGTAGGAAATTTTATAGAGGAAGAATTCTTGTGAATCTATACAAATTTTGGTACAATCAGAAATCTCATGCGAAGATTGGTAATGTTTTTTTTTTTTTTTTTTTTTTTATCAATGGTATATTTCAAACATATAACATGGGTAAGAGAATATTTTTTTATTATCACACCTTACAAATTTCTACGTACATTTATCATAATTTTGGATGATTGTTCATCATTTATATTGCAAAAATCTCTTGTCATAAGCATAAGGCATTGCATTATTTGATTTGGCACGTGATAGAAATATCATCTTTCTTTTTGTGAATTGCATCGATAATATATTTTTGAGATTTATGCTCAAAGAAATCCTTTTAATCTTGAAAGATATTATTACATATTTATGGATACTTTTATTATATTCTTAGAAGATGTCTTATATCTAGCAAGCTTGATCCGTAAATCAAATGAAGGTATTACGTGATATATTTGCAAGGATTGTTATTCATTATACAAGAATTTGCAGGTAGCAAAAGAATCTTCAATATGGATTTTGAAAAGCTCAATTAAAAAATTATGGAGATTCTATAGTATTTTCTGAAGGCTAAAAAATTCCCTTCCTTGTGTAAAGTTTTTGCAAATTGTTGAGGAAATCCTTAATGTGTCGTACGAAAGGTTGAATAGTTCTGAATTTTGATAATTGATAATTTTATATATGCTATTCAATTTATTCATTTGAAGAAAGGGCATTATATACTTTGTGGATATTATTACAGCTTATTTGTGGAAAAAGTTCGTTAAGTTTATGCAAATTGAATTCGAGAAGAGCTTGATTGAAGAAAATAATTTTTTGACTTGAATTTTAATATGCAAATGATCGTTGTGGATATTGTTGCTACGAAGGAAATAATGGAAAAATATTATGCTCAACGTGCACAAGCCACAATTAGTACTATTCGCAAATATTGTCATGATGACAGGGGGAGAAAGCGAATCCAAGAGAAAGGAAAGAATCGTGATTAAACTCAAAAAGGCAACAAATTGAGGGGAGTGTTGATCAATTATGGAAAAATCTTTTGAATTGATCGTGATCTTGATTATTAAGAAATGAAGGAAAAGATAAATGTATCAGAATTTAAGTTCTACAAAATCCGGTTAATACATCTTTTATTACCTTTTGTCATCATCAAATCTTTTAGTAATATTATCATTTTATCATGACAAAAAGGATAATTGAATTATATAATGTATCCGTGATTTTTATTGGATATTTGCTGATATATATGATCGAAGTGAGCATAGTGCATATTTTTAATATTAGATTTACTTTATAAAAGCTGATTTTTGGAAATTGTGTTTCATGCAAGATATATTTGTTATCATTTTATATTCTCTACGTGATACTATTTCGATTGTTATCGCTTTTTGATTATGACAAAATTGGGGAGAGAATATAAATATGCATATGTGTTGATTGGTTGATATTATTTATTGCATAATATTGAGCTGTGATTATTTCTATATATATTTTTATGCTCAATCTATTTGCTATCTTCTGCTATCTTTTGATTTGAATTACATTGCTCTAATTTATTAATATTTTAGAAAGTGTGATTACACATCTGCATATTCAGAGATTGTTTTGTCATCATCAAAAATGGAGAGATTGTTAGGGAAATCCCTTATGATGTTTTGAAGATGACAAAATAAATCAAAGGCTATTAACGTGTTTGATGGTTGAGTAATAGACTATGTAGATGATAAAACATGTAAATGATATTGTCAAAGTCTATACTTGGAAAAACCAGAAGACAGACTCTATGCTGAAGCAGAATGTAGTAGATTGTGTACAGACTTTAAAGCTAAATCTGTTCAAAAGCATAATATGTTCAGATTTAGATTCTAAAGTCTATTTCTCTCAGACTTTACATCCAGATTCGACAGAATGTAACACAAACCCTGAAGATATAACGGCTAATGATCTGGTTTGGATTCTATATCAAGAATGATTTAATTGACTCAATCTAATTGATTGACAATTGGATATTGAAGATAAGAACTTTCTATACAAAGAAGCTTTACTTATGGAAACCAAGATTCTGTTTGTATGGGCGATCGAAATCAATTTGGGATTCTACCTCTATCACTCAATGGCTACTAAATCTTCTAGATACAGATCTATTCAATGGGTAGATTGGAAGACGATCCTCGAGATGCTGTCCAATAGCTAGTTTGGAAGTGGAGGAGTATTTAAGGAGATCAAGGACCGATGAACAAGTAAGAGACGGAGCGTAGAATTTATAATTCCAAAGTCTAAGCGACCTTCCATCATACACTTGTCAAGCCCCCCTCTAGGTGTTACTACTAGCCCTCTCAGAGACCACTTTGAACTCACCCATGCTCAAAATTTTTGTCTTTCTTCTTGTTTAATTTCTTTTCAAGGTAGAATTTTTAACTTCACTACAACTCTTTCTTGCTCCAAATCCTTGATCTTCTCATTGTTGTCACTGCTTCACTCACATGATTGTAGAGTCCTAACCCCATGCCCATGGTCATTCTTGGCGGCTGACGAGCCACCCTCCTCAAAATCACCTTGCAAGTTTGTGAGAGATGAATGCATCAATGCCAATGATGACCATAGCGTCTCATCTTCACTCTTGAGATCAGGGCTTGTTCCACTGAAAGAGCAACCATGTAATGGGATGAAAGTTTTAAAAGTTATGAGCCGATCTGAAACCTAAGTACATATGTGAAAGCATAGGTCATTTGCAAGTAGTCTTCAGTTATGTGCAGGTAGGGTTCATTTTCTCTATGGCATCCTTTTGGTACCCCATTTTTAATCAAGTAATTTGTGTCACGTCCCGATCCTCCGAGCGCATACTCATCCCTCTATGGTTAATTAAATAGCGACGTTCGAGTACGCATCGCCGACCCATTCATTGTTATGTGCATGCAGAAGCAATTAAATAATCCCTAGACAAGAATTCAATGGGATAGGAAAGTAGAGCCAAAATTTTTGAAGACTGAAACCACACTTATATATACACATCATAATAGGTCATATACAACCACGCTGATATATATATGTTAGGTCTACAAAATAAGGGAGGTTTTATAAACTACGGGTCCTCATCCTCCTCTTCGTCTTCATCTTGATCTTAGTTGGAGCCTTCAGTAGAATACACCGGGGATCTTGGATCTGATAGGTTCGGGTCCACATCCACCACTAAACCCCCTAGAGGATCCGCTGAGCCTTTCCCAAAGGCTACCTTCAGCACGTACATGGGAATCTCGGACTCGGGTATGGGACATTCCCTCTCTCCATCTCAAGCCTGGCGATACCATGCTCTGTATTGATGAGGTACCTTATGGGGTAAGGCCTCATTGACCCAGATAATAGATTTCACCAGCTCATAAGTCTAACCCCTGGGGCTCCCATCTAGCAGGATAAATTACCTTTGCTCTGTCACCTTTTTAGGTTGACCAAAACGCTCCGAAGGAACTGCCATCTAGGGACCCGAAGATGTTATCCCACAACGGGATGAGACGACGTCTCAGCGAGTTCACCCCTTAAGACCCGACTAGGAAGAAAATACCCTCGAGGGCTACCTAGGTGCGAGCATGAGTCAGAAGACTTACCTTGGCCTCAGTCTCTTCCTACAAGTCGATAAAAGTTAAATAACCATTCAATCGCTTCAACCAATCAAATCATCCAATCAAATTGAACCATCGATTAATCGACTCAATCGATTCCATGTCATTAAGACCATTCCCCGGTCATCTCAACCAATACTATCTATAAAGTCCGATCATAATCCAGAATTGCTCACTCTAAGTTGAAAATAAATAGTATAGCTCACTAGAAGCTGCGAATAAATAGTATATTGCTCGTTCTAAGCTGTCATATCGTTTGTAGGCCGATATAGTATACTAATAATGCTCACAAGAAGCTGCCAATAAATAGTATACTGCTCGTTCTAAGCTAACATATTGCCCGCATGCCGATATAGTATACTAATAATGCTCACTAGAAGTTGCCAGGTATACTGCTCACTAGAAGCTGCCATATCGCCCGTAGGCTGATATAGTATATCGATATACTGCTCACTAGAAGTTGCCATATTGCTCGCAGGCTGATATAGTATACCATCTTGATCATCCAACCATTTTTTACCATTTTTATCATACCCGATAAAAATAATCGTGTGTGGGTATACGGTCGGTCTACTTTCAGCGAGGGTGTTGCGAACAGCTTAAGGGGTCGCCTAAGCTCACGGCTGAAGCAGAATGATGGCTAGGGATGCTCGGTTTCGGCGCACGAGTGAGTGGCAGTGAACAGCTCCGGCGTGCGACAGTGGTGTGCGGTGGTCTGACGGGGCTGCTCGACGGCTTCCTACCTTGGTTTCTGGGTTTGCTGAGCTCAAAGCAACAAAAGAAGAAGGAGGGGGAAGTGGTTGACGGAAGAGGGAAGGAGGGGAAAAAGGAGGAGACAACCTTGGTTGGTGGGACCACTTGGTCTTCATTCACACCTTCCTGTCCCCTTGACAGGTCCTACCTTGCATGCTGTCATCCATAGCCAACTTTCAGCCACAACACTTCTTCTAGAAGCCTTTGAAATGGTCCAATTGTTGGGTCTAATGGGGGCACACGAATTTGTACCCATTTGGCTCAATTTCCATCTAATCCCTCTTCGAAACGGTGCAATTCGGCCTCTAAGAATTTCATTATCGAGCTCACGATCAAATTGGTATTTTTCCTCACTAATAGAATCCACTTGCATCCTAAATTTGCAAACAAAAACAGTCCTCGGAAATTCCCGGTCGAAAACGGCCCAGTTTCGACTTTTTCGCCAAAATCTCGGTTTGCAGAAAAATATTCGGAGGCTGAGTTGACGTTCTTCAAATAACTTATAACATGACAAAACTTTCAATTTTTGAAATCGGATTCAAATTCGTGGTTAATTACAATTCGACGTGATTTTAGTGTGACCACTCGGCGTACTTTAGCATGACCTAGGCTATTGGGTAGCTTTTAGAATTTTTTAGTGCAAATGACCCATGGTCGACTTCCTTTGAGTCACATTGAACCTCTTCGATACATTGGCGACTCTTGATGGTCGTGAAAATCTCGAGAATTCAAATACAGACATAGGGTACCAAAACGGCAGAAAAATCAGCCTAGTACCGGTCGATGATAATTTTGTAATTTAGTGGAATCACCCACGTTTTAGCCACACATCTCAGTCGAACCAACTTATCTCGACCCCGATCGAGTTTTTAACTGTGCCGTAATGACCTTTGCAGATGAGCATGGTCGAGTAGTCAATTCCTGGTCGAATTCCCAAGTCTATTATATTAAAATCTCTTATTGACTTCCCCAGATAGTCTAGTTATCTCACGAGTGATTAACTCTGAGAATAACACTATAGGCGTGTCAATGAAAGACCCGATTAATTTAATTGAAAGTAGAACTAAAAGTTTCATGATGTCACAATTTGAGTGCAATTATCAAATAATTTAAAAGTAATTGCTGCAACTTTTTTTTTCAAGGATATAATCAAGATAATTCCCTTACGTGCCAGCATGACTCTATGCACCATGTGTGTTTGTGTTTTCAAAATATGCAATGGCGTGTTTAAATATGCATGGGTCCTAATTTGTGACATGTGTTCATGTGCAATTGACCACGACGTGTAATCAAATGATGCATGCTTAGTTTTAGTCATCCGCTGCATAAATATCCATTCTCATTGGATAGAAAGACAACGAGAATCACTTTACTCCACTCAAGGAGTAAACGAAAAGTCTTTTAGGAAGTATAAGATATTTTGAATGGAGATCAATGAAAGATGAAATATATTTTCCAATAGCTTTGATTGTACTCCATAAGGCTTTTGTTTATTAATCCAAAGTCCAAAAGTCCCGTTACAAACTTTTGAATTTTTCTTCCATTTTAATTGAAATTGAGCTTCATTCATCAGCTCAAAAGCTCTCGGAGGAAGAGAAAATAGATGGGGCCCACTACCTAAATCTTATCTTTCAGGCCCCACCGCCATCAAAACCATTTCCCTTCATCCGGGAACATCTAGAAACTAGAAAAGACACGCGAAGGTACCTTTATCGCATTATATAATAAATTTGACCTATTTAGCAAATAAAAAATAAAAAAAAAGAAAAGAAATAGTTTTACCTTATCTAACTCGTCAAGATAATAAGGCTTGTTAAGAGTGCAATGAATAATTCGAGATAGCACAAGAAATTCTCAAGCTTTTAGCTTTATATTTGTATAAATAGATAATGTTTAGGACTTAAATAAATCTTTTTCAAACTTAGAAGTTTGAGAATTCTGATTCCACAAAGTCTGCAAAGCTAATTCCTTACTATTGACACTTAAATTTTGACAATCCGATCATTCACTTATTGCATTAAAAATTAGGGATTAATTCTGACCCCTAAACAAAAATATTAGAATTAAATTGCGTAACATATAGTTTTATGTGGCGCTCCTGACGGCCCCTGGCCCGTTAGGGTCATCACACCATTTCCTTATCCTGGATGTCCTTTGTTATGATACTTTAAATTGCAGCGATCCGCGATTTTAGGGCTTGTCACACTATTCATTGGTCCCTGCGCGATTTTACTACGGAAGCAGACACATCAACTCCTTTCTAAATCTTGAAATGATGCGCACGATATATACATATCAACCAAGCACTTTTATTTACATATATTTTTGTTAGACAACGTTCGTCGGTACACAAAAGCCAAAATTTCATATATTTGGCTATACCAAAATTAGACCGACTCTTTTGTTAACTATTCACAACGTCGTCCGTCTTCACACGTTGGTATCCTAAATTTTTTTTCCATCATCCCTTGTCCTCTGCTACTCTACCCCGCTCGAGCCACCATCGTTGTCCTCCGACGATGATGGTAGTGGCCCCATCGTGTGCTCGTCCATTCGAGCATACAAGATCACGAACTCCAAGTGCACTGGATCCGAGGGGAGTCCGGTGTCTACAATCAGAATCACCCGTATTCGGATGAAGGTGAGTCTTGGCAGGTGGGGGTTAGGGTGCTTTGTCTGCTCCCACCGCAGGTCGATGGGGATGCCATAACCAGAGGACGTAGGTAGCAACAGCATCTCTATAACTCTGTAATATGTTAGCCCCACGAGGGGGTGAATACAACTACTCAACAGTCAAAGTTCTACTAAACTATATTACGCATGTCTATCGCTACCTGGCTCCACACAATCCAAATCAAAGCACACAACGGTAGTAATGAATATGCATAAATTCATAAGAATATTATAACAAAATGGCATATAAAAAACAATGAGAATTTGGAAACTCATTTTATCTCAATTCACTACCACCATCTTCTGGAGAACAAGTGTTTGCATTCCTCTAGGCTCTCGCATCCAACTTGGCATCACAAGGACCTCCGGTTCCATATTTCAGTTACCAGGCGTTTGGAGTGTGTCATGTTACATCCCCAGGCATCTTGCACCCCACCTGGTATCACAAGGAACCTCTAGGGCTCACCATGTCAATGATGTCTCTAGGCATCCGATACAAGTTATGTCACACTCCCAGGCATCCCGCCTTCCGAGGAATCTCTGGGGCTCACCATGTCAATGATGTCCTCAAACATCCAGAGGCATCACCATCATGATCCTCTAGGCAACCCGACACCCGAAGCATCGTCGTCCCAGGGGTCCGACGGCATCAATAATGTTTCAACCATGGTGTAGTAGTCTAATCAATTTAATGCCAAATGTTTTCGCATCGCCAATAAGGGAAGCTGCTTTAATTTCAAAATCCCAAATCATGATATAAGTCAAATCCAATGAATTGAAGGGGTACCGAGTGCGTGACAAAAAACCTTTCATGAAATCTAGAGTTCAAATACCAGGATGGATCAAGATTAAATGGTATCGTTCCACCCCTATCATTTTCCGAAAAAGTCATAGGCGTAGACTTAAAATATTTTCACGTTTTAAAACTTGAGATGTACATGTGATGATTTTCACCAAAACCATAAACATTTCTTGAAATATTGAAATCGGCACATAGGTGAGTCAAAAATCTCAGTCCTGACCTTAAAATTTTGAAAGTAGTTTGCATATAAAATCTTTGAGCTTTGAAAACACCAAGAATTAATATGTACATAGGTCCTTGATTCGAACTCAACCATAACAGATGTGAAATCCTTCCTCACATAGCTCACAATCAATCCAATGATTCCCGAATTCACAATTTGGCATGGGTATTCTAAAATAACGTTAGTTTACCGGACACATTTCACCAAGCGACGACTGAATTCACACAATATAGGTTAGTAGATATCGACTTGCCTTAAATTTGGTGGCATTGGCGGTGAGCGAACCGTGAGCTGTGGATCACGAGCGCAGTTGAGATGAGCTGCACGGTGAGCTGTGAGCTGTGGTCTCCTCGGGTTGGTAGTGGCTAAGGAACGGTGGTGAGGGAGACGGTGGCGTTGGGGCTGGTTAGGGTTGGCTGTGGACGATCCAACAGCGATGAAGAAGGGTTGGGGCGTGGCGAGGAGGCCGGTGACGCGGCAGTTGACGGCTGGTGGCATGCGTGTGCAGAGGGCGAGCAGCCGGCGGTGGCGAAGAGGAAATTGTGAACTCTTCCTCTCTCTCTCTCCCTCGCTCGCTCTCTCTTTCTCTATTTTGCTCGCTGCTTCTGTAGCTGGTTTCGTTCCTCTGCCGGTTGACTAATCCAGTTCACAACCGCTCTCCTTGGTGGCAGCGAAGGGGCGAGGACAGCTCGAACAATCGTGGCCATCCTTGGAGAACTTCAGCTGCCACTTATCTCTCTGCATGCATGGCCGTGTCCCTTTGCATGTGAGAGTCTTCAATTGCTGTCTAAGAGAGAGAGATGGACGTGGCATCACTTAGTGGGGTCAAAGTCTACGTCCACTGCATGAAGGAAGGGCAGCTCGTGGTGGCCGCTTGGTGGTCAACCGTTCCCCCTTTCATTGACTACCTAGGGGACGTATGTGTCACGGGTCGGTCGATTTCGCTCGATCAAGACACCGTGCGGCCTTAGGATTATCGATCCTAAGTCAGCCTTACGCACACACGCTCGAACACGAGTCGGATGGAGCAAGAGAGTGTATATTTACTTGTGAATGAACAGTTACAATGAGGGGGAGGGACCCTATTTATATAAATGCCGGTTTCATCTCATCCGTTGATTGTCCCTCCGATCCAACGGTTCATTTTGAATTCGTATCATCATTACAAGGCTACATAGCAGGCCACTTGAAGGCTACTCGAAGGCTGTACACGGTAGGTCCTTGGGAAGACCATGAGCGTGTGTCAGAAGCAAAATCCGAGTCTACAGGGTCGTCTGACACAAGATCAACTGAACGGTCACGGGCTGCACATGGGCTGGTCAAGCCTTGCTCACGAGTTGTTTATGGGTCGTGCATGGGCCTTTGTCCATATCGTTCATGGATCGATTGTGGGCTGGTCTTCAATCAGCCCTTGTGCATGACACGGCATATCACGGACGGTCTTGGATCGTGCTTCGTCCGTGGGCCGTGTCATATGCATGGGAGATGCATGGTGCGGCTGTGGGGCTTGTTCTGGCGTAGACGTGAGTTGAGAAAAACCTCCGATCCTCTTATCTTGCACGTACGCATGAGGGACGGCGGAAGTCTTCACGAAAAACAATGTGTTATTTAGAATGACCCTTAGTCTCGCGTATGGTGTTACGTAAGGAAATTTCCGATGAGACTATAAGTTATTCGATGATCGGATCATTTCGGCATGGCAAAGGCGTGACGATGAGGGTACGTCGTAGGATCATTACTAAATGTGACGTCTTGGTCCGATGATGGTAAAGATGAAACTAGGGGTGAGCGCGGTTCTCGGGTAGAATTGGGAACTGGAGAACGAAACCGGAGGGTCCAGTTCGGTTCTCGGTTCTAAAGGGACCGATTCCGGTTCCCGGTTCATTTTTTCTGGGAACCGGCGTTGTCGGTTCTGGAATCGGAACCGGAACTGGAACCGGAACCGGTCATGGAACCGGTTAGACTTAGGCTCCAAAGTCCAAAAGCCCCAAAATCTCTCCACGCTTTCACATTTTCACTCACAATTTCCCTTCCAATTTCACACTTTCACTGACACCGCTCACCCTCAATGCCACCGCCGGACGCCACCGGACGCCAGTCGCTAATGCCGCTTGCCCTAACCCTCGCTGCTCGACACCAGTCAAAGCTTCAACGCTTCCTGACCCTTCTTAAGTGTGTCAAGTTCCACTTCCTCGACTGCGAGTCTCCGACCGGTACTTCGTCGTTGACCGTCCATTTGCCAGGGCGGGAATTTCCATTCTTTGCGACTCTAACCCAGCCAAGATCGGATCTTGATCGCCTCGTGAGTCCTCGAGTGAAGTGAAGGTGAGGTGTAGGTGCCGTACGGTCTTCTTTTTTACTCCTCGGTGCTTGATCTTGCGGTAGTTGTCCTCTAGCGTGGGATTTGAAGCCGGCGGTGGGTCTGGTTTATGCGTGTGTGGGAGGAAAAAGAACGGTTCTTTAGGAGTAGGTGAAGAGGATGCTTCGTGGGTAATGATGTTCATGGTGATTTTGTATTCAGTCGGGATGGATTCGCAGGAATAAGCCACTGAAAGAGGGGCAAATGAGGCAGTCATGAAGTGCAAGGATTGCCTGAAATTATTCGAAAATTTCCGCGATAACCAGTGAGATAGCTGATCGAACTGATTATACTTGAGAAGGTTTTTGATCGGCCCTGTGTGAGAAAAGGTTGATTTTTTATATGGATGATGAGTGGAATGGTGTGGTGCGAGTATGTAGCCATGGGCACCTTTAAATTATTACAATTGATAGTGGATTCTTCGTTGTTCTTCTTTTCCTCTTAAGTTTTTTGATTTTTTTTTTGGTTGGCCTTTTAATTCTAAGGGAGTCTCTGCTTCTCTCCTGACCTGTTCTGAGACAGTTTCATTGCATGGTTTCGGTGGCGGTAATCTTTTTCTGTTCTGTTTTCGAAATCTTCGAAAAGAGCTAAAGAGGCCACTTGCGCTGGTTTCCTTTGCTGAAGTTTCTTCTCGATAATTTTGTTGATAATTTTATTGTGAATTGAACATATATCTGAGTCTGAACCAGGAAACTGGGAAGAGAAACATGAAGTTTCAAGCCCAAACAGTGTTGTTGGTGGGTGGGTAGTTGGTGATTGGGCAAGTCTTGCTCTTTTTTTTTTCCTTGTATACTGTTGGTTAGTGGGATTTTTGTTTGTCTTTGGAACTTTGATTATTATCTTTACCTTTTCCGTTGAACTATTTCACAGAGTTCTCATTGATGCTGGCATAAAAAGGTCCTTTTCTGAAATTGTGAATTGGGAAGATTGCTTGTTTATGAACTGCATGAGTTTAATAACAAAGTGCAGTAAGGATTTGTGGGAGTCCTTTGTTGTATGGAAATGGTACGTGGTGGCAAAGTTCGGTTGATGAGACATACTTTTGGAATGTCTTAATAAATATTTTCCAAAAAGTAGTTAACAGATTCCTATCTATGTCTTTGCCTCATTTTGATGGACTCTAACAAGAATGTGGATGCAGATGGCACATAAGAGAGGAAAGAAGCTGACTTTAATCTTCTTTCTTTGTCTTTCCTTTTTCTTGTGTAACAACATATGTACAGGGAATCAATTGTTACCGCTTCAATGGATGATGCTGGTTATGGAGATCCTATGCAAAAGGCACAAGCTATGGCTTTTCGTCGAGCTTGTGCGCGTTTTGGCCTTGGGCTACATTTGTTTCATGAAGATATGTTGTGATGAGCTTGGTTCTGTGGTAAGCATGACTTTCTTGCTCTTTTGATGCTTCTGCTCCTAAGGAACTATTTTTGGCAATTTATGGACATAGAATTCCGATTGTTTGTCTCTTTCCTTCTTCGTTATAGTTCAAATCTGGAAAAAAAAAAAAGAACCTGTTGGAACTTGGAATCGATCTTGGAACCTGTGACAGGGTAGATTCTAGATTCCAAAAATGAGGAACTTGTATCCGAGGGTAAGTTTCAGGTTCCAGGCGGAATTAAAATCAGGAACCGCTTACCCCTAGATGAAATGGCGACCAAAAGTGGCACCAACGACGCAGTCCGACGACAATTCGTTGACTCGTCACGGACCGTTAAGCATTCGAGGTCCGGCGAATCCGGATATCACATTTTAGGAGCATTTTTTTTTTTTTTTACATTTGCATTGGACTAGTGATGAATAGGTTTGACTTGATGGTTCTAAACTTTAATTAGACAAGTTGAATTAAGCCCTCACATATGGTCATTTAATGCATAAAAATTTAGGGATCAACGGACCCCTAAGCGATTGCATTTATTTATGTCTACATCCAATAATTTTCATTTGAGTTAACATCATCATGCTGTCAAGGGAATACCTTCGGTTAATGTTATATGGATTAGCAAAAATCCTTACAAAACTATTCAGCCTAATGAGGGACCATGAATCTCGCCCATGATATGAGGAAGGGGACTGATAAATTGCACATGCGAAGAAAGATAGGAAATTTGGAAGGAAATCGGTTGGATGCTTAGGGGTCACAATTTCCACAAGGAGGAAACGAATCAATCACGGAAATCTTCTCTCCAATAAATTTCGGCCAAATGATGAGCTATCGGCTGAGGGAAAAAGAAAGCGCGGCAATTGAGAGACAAAATGGAGGAAAGAAATCAAGGCATTTGTGGAAAGTGTGGGTTGCTGGAATTTACAAAAGGAAGCTAATGAGCTGGTCATAGAATAGTGAGAGAGAATGATGGGATTGTTCCAGCGATATAAACGGCCACCCGGCCATATTCGTGCATTCGCGCAAGAAAAGCCAAAGAGAGAGAGAGGAAATTAAAGGTAATAATCAAGCCGGCCGAGGAATTGTGAATGGAGATGAGCGAATGTGGACACGTTGAAGGCAATATGAGTAGAAGCAGAAAATGAAATCAAAAGATTGTGAGTGCTGATTTAGAAGTAAATTAGAGAGATTCATAATCAATTTTTGGTGATAAATCAAAGCCAAAACTCAGCAATTTCCCAAGAATCATCAATCGGCTCCATGGATCCAGACTTTCCAATGATACATGGGAGACTTTTTGCTATAAAAGGAAGGCACGCATGGGGACTTGGGGGATCTCATATCTTCTATTTGGAAAGCTTTTCGATGGTATCCATGACCACTATGATCATCATCACCTGGTCATCATTATTTCATCGCGATCCTTGACTCTTCTTTGCCGACGATGCTGCAATATTCTTGACGTCTATCATTCATCATGCTTCGTGGACGTTGACAACAATCGCAAAGCTAAGTCAAGCATTTTTAGTTTGATAGTGTGCGATTCTATTTCGCCATTTAAATTATTTTCGCATTTTCGCTTGCTGTCCAATTTCAATTTCCCGGTCACCGTGGGCTTTCACGCCTATTCTACATCAACATCCCACTACCATTTTTTTTTTGCTCTCTGCGAGAATTCATGCACAAGTCCACACCTGGGACACCACAGAGAAGGGGATGAGGAGAGCCGAGTTTGCAATAGAGAGACATTCTCAATATTTTCTTGTCAATCCAGCAAACAACCAATAACTGCTGCAGCAACTCCGACGATCTCGGCAGTGATCCAGATCCTCTTGACGTCCTGCGTGCGTCTTGTTTCATGAATGCTAAAATCATTAAGCTAAGTTGAACATATTTAGCTTGATTGTGCGCTATTCTATTTGGCTATTCGAACTATTCCACATGTGTTTACGTTTCTTGTCTAGATTAAGCTCTGGAAGAAGACTTCTTGAGGATTCACATCTCCGGCACATTCACCTAGCACTTTCACACCTCCGTCGTGCCTTGCTGTCATGCTCCATCGCAACCTGTTTCTCGCGGTCTAGTAGTTGTTGCCGTCGCAGCCACATCATCACGTCCAGGAGACTCCATCAGTTGCAATCGCTCTTTCTTGCTTTGTTTGCTGTGGTCCAATCTCGCCAACGCTAGCACCCTTGGCATTCTATACAACCCGAGCGATGCCAATTCAGTCATCACCGTGTTGGATTTGCCTCTGTGTCGTCTTCAGTTGAGATCTTGCTAAGTCATCGTTTGGTCGCTAGTCAAGGTCTCTTCCATTCCATCGTTTTCAATTTCTCGAGAAAGTTTTACTACAAGCATCCACCATTTTTTGGTCAAATGCCTTTCTCCATTTTTTTTTCGATAGAATCATTTCTCTATTTGAAACAGCACCTTTGCTCGTCTCTTGCGGGGTCCACTGCAATGCATTGGTCTTTGCTTTGACCGTGACTTTTCTCATTGGCTTCGGTGGGCTTTGTGAAAGTTTGCAGAAATCTCATCGTGACGGACAGAGATACACGCTTGGCCAGGTTCTTAAAATTTTCTGCAATCTATGGATAAATATTACATGCAAAACATTTTCAAAATAAAGAGAAAAGGTACCAAGTCTCCGCACCCATGAATTTTTGGTTACTTGGGTGTCTAATTGACCCACAATCGATTAGTGGCGGCTCCAATAGATAAAGATAATTTGAGTATCAAGTTGCGATTGATAGGACTTGGGAGAGTCCACGCTAAGCATTGCGCTTAGTAATCCATTAACTTCTTCCGGGAAGGTCACGGCAGTCTTGCTCACAAAATAAATGAACAAAAATGAAAACAAATTTCATTGATAACTATTTCAAAAAATATAAATGATCATTTTTGAGAAAATATATTCTAAATCGTTTATTTTTTATGAAAGAAACGGACCCTTAAATTGGCAATTTATTGTCCAATGGACTATAATTCCTATAATCTCGGTTATTCTAACTGTCGTTACATTGAAAAGGTCACCCTCATGTCTCGTGAATACATATTTGATAAAAAGACATGAATTTCTTTTCATTTTGTTTCCACTTTAATTCGTTAACATAATGTCTAAACAACGGAATTATGGAAAAAAAAAAACTTGTTTTCATCAATAGGAACCTTCAAAAATCACAAATTAAAAATTACATGTGGTTTAATCCAATAGATCGATTCTAGTTTAAGTGCCAATGACTTTTAGTAAATATGAAATTGTAGAAAGATTAGTAAGATAGAGGCCATTGAAGGTCCTTGGGCCAATTTAGATCACCACCCTGGCCCTCAAGATTGAAGACCGTGCAAATCACTAGTGTAATCACTCGAAAATGGCTCCAGGAGGTCTCTATGTGGCCTTCGAGCTGGCCTCAGACAGCCAGGAGACATAGATGGATGAATAGATTTGCTTTCGCTATAATTCTAACACAATTAAATTCTCCTCTCCAGACTTTGAGATTTGTTTCCCGTTAAAGATAAATATATGAGAAGTCTAAGGTTACAAAATTGAACCTGACGGACAACACTAAGACTAAGTATGGTGAGCAATGTTTAATCCTCTTCGGGAGATTAGAACATTTAGATCTCACAAAAATTACTCTTCATCTGATTAGAATCAACCCTGTTTTAGAGATTTTTGCCTTGATTCGCCTAGCTCCATGGATGATGAGGCTGGAGAACAACCTCCCTCATGAGATAGTCCTCGAAGTTCTCAAGAGATTACCGGTGAAGCCTCTCATGAGATTCAAATGCATCTCCAAATTGTGGCTTTGCACAATTGAAGATCCTGACTTCGAGGCCATGCACTTGAAGCACTCTGCTTTCAGTGGCACAAATTGGTATATTCTTCTTACAAACTGGTACTGATGGTTTTATTAGTGATGGGCTTAAGGCCCGTCCGCCCATGTTGGGCCTAAAAGTCCGGCCCACAAGAGTAGGGCCCATGGATGAAGGGGCACGATTAATTGTTTTTTGGAGGGACATATATAAGGGAGGAGAGAGAGGGAGAACGTACCTCTTGGCAAAAAGAACGTACGTTTTTCTCTCCCTCTCCCCCTTCCAAAAAGAAAACGAGCGCTTAAGGCGACGCCGTCTTCCCTTCAAGGCCAATCGACGTCATCGGATTGAACGGGATCAGAATTTCTTCCTCGATCTTCAGCATTGGTGTTTAATCTATGGCTAACAAGGTACGCTCAAATCTGTGGTGTGCTTTAGGATCGGTGATACGTGATTTTCCCGGGCTTGTCTTCCGCATTCGTTTTAGGGGTTCGATTTAGTGTCGAATCCGGTTTTCGGGGATCCGTTAAACCCAACATTGGTATCAGAGCCCTAGTTCATGTTTTCTCGACCCTTTTCATGTTTTTTGATTGATTTTTCGCAAAGAAATTCGGCCAATACGGATCGCGGTGAGAAATCCCGACACCCGAGTGCTATTCGCCCATTTTTCCGAGTTTTTGTAAGTCGAAATCGATTTCTGAAGACATAGGGTGAAATGGCTCGTCGAGACGAGTCCGTTGACGGGTCGTGCGCCGCCGGGAGACGCCGGACGTGCCCACACGCGCGACCAGAAGCCACTGCGCGTGGGCACGACGTGCCCGAAGCGCTGGCTCGGCCAGCGCGTGTGGCATCCCAAAATTCAAAGCCAAGCCATAAGGTGTGTTAAAGTCTTTAATTAGGTGATAGAATTTCCATGGCTTATGTTTTAGCCATTAGTCTTTTAATTGGATGATTTGTGCTTATGGTTGTGAAAATTCAAATTCGATAGATTAATAATTTATGCTTGGCCATGTGCTTTATAAATTAAATTTCAATAAACAAAATGTCCCAAGACTTTGGCCAAGATGAGAATTGATTAAAAATATTTATAGAAGAAATTCAAAAAAAAAAAGAAGGGAAAAAGGGGTTAATTTTTGAATGGGCCTTAAGCCCATTTGGCCTAAGCCTTTAATGGGCCAAGATGAGGGGCCCAAGAGGGGAAGTCGACTGGCCCAATAGAGGCCCAAGGGAGGAGTAGTCGCCGGCCATATAGGCCCAAGCCCAAGAAGCCCAAATTCAATTCAAAATTCAATGTGACAAGTGGCAAAGGGGAAGGCCATGCATTGGCCATGGTTGAGGCAAAACAATCATTACAAATGATGAGCTCTAGGGGGTATAAGAAGGAAGAGAGAGAGGGTGACCAGCCATTTTGCTCGCCCAAAGGAGAGGAAGAGAGAGAGAGGTGTGCGAGAGAGAGGAGGAGCGGCCGAGAGAGAGGAGGAGGGAAACCGCCGTCCGTCCGCCGTGTACGCCACCGTTCACCGTCGACCGTCCATCCTAGAGGCAAGTGGAAGTCCTCTAGCTTCTCTTGCTTGTTGATATGTGGTTTGCATGTTGAGTTTTAGGTGTTTAATGAGCAAAACCGAGGCATGGATGATGCATGTTGGAAGATGTGGCTGTTTGTGTTCGGACCGTGTGAGTCAGTGACTTGTTTGAGCTTGCATGTGTGTTTAGAGTCAGATTTTGGCTTCGATTTCTTCATGAGAGTTGTAGCTGACATATTGAACTACAACATAATGAAATTTCGTGGAAAATTATGGAGATTTTAGGGGTTAAAATCTTGTTCTACGGAGACCTCAGATCTGGAGAGTGTTTACTGACCTCTTGTTGGATTCATGGTTGCATGTTGGTTTTTGTTGAGAATCTCACTTCGGTTTCTTCATGAAAGTTGTAGGAGACATCTTCAACTACAACATACTCAAATTTTAAGTGAAACGAACAAGTATAGCCCAGTAAATCGACTAGATCTTTAAGATGATGATTCTGGTGATGTATTCCGAGATACCCGAGACTTAATGGACATAGATGATGACTATAATCTGGTTATTTGACCTAGATATCTTTATTAAACTTGTAGAGGATACATTGATGTATAACATATCCAAATTTCAGTGGAAACGAAAGAGAAATGGTAGGTGAAATCTCAATATTTCGGTGATATGTATACTGGACGATGCGGTAATGGATCCAGAAGATTCGTGAGGTTGTATAAAATAATATAAAAGAATCTGGCTTGTAAGTCTTCATGAGAGTTGTGCAAAAATGTCTTGGCTATCATTCTGTAAAATTTCGTAATTTTTGGAGAACGTATGGATATTTTAGTCGGATTTCTTCGGAAACTGTGCATTCTGGTTTTACCCGAATATTATGTGCTGTTTTGTGGAAATTGTGAAATTGTGAGAAATTCAATTTGGCCATGAATTTTGCATGAAATTGTCATCCTATTGGTTTGTTTAATGATTGCTTAAACTTTATAATTTTGGGAATTTATAGATATTGAATTTAATATTTATTTATTAAAAATAAATAAATAAATAATAAAATAAAATAAAATGGATTATTTTATTGGCCATAAATTCCATTAAGTTTATCTTGTTGCATATGATAAAGTCTTGGTATATGTATGACATTGAGTTGTGATGCATGTGTGAATCCTATGCCAAGTATGACTTGTTTGATGTCACGCCATATGCCATGTTAAATTGAGATCAAAATAATGGTAAATGTGGATAATGATAAGTGAGGAAGTGGTTGTGGTGGAGGATGAGGCCGGAATGTACAGAGATGCATTGTCGGATTCCCTGGGCGATTCAGGATGCCCGGAATGTGGGGGGCCAGAAGCCTTGTCGAAGGTCTTTGCCCGAAAGGAATGCCTTGCGATGCCAGGATTTGGGGTGTGGGATGCCTGGCCAGGGAGTGTAAATACCGGAAGCCCTGTCGGAGGTTTCTGCCCGAAGGGAATGCCTCGTGATGCTAGTTGAGATGTGAGATGCCTGGACTGTGGGGGGCCGGATGCCCGGTGGCCATGGGATGGCTAGAATGCTGGGAACCCTGTCGGAGGTCTTTGCCCGAGGGGATGATAAAATTGATAAATTGAAAAATGGGTGATGTGGTGACCAAGATTGAAATCCAAAAGTGGAAATTAAATCATGACATGATATGCATGATATTATATGCATGATGATATGCATGATGATGATGATGATGATGATATGTGATGTGATATGATGATCACCCATGATATGATATGCATGATGATATGCATGATGATGATAATGATATGTGATGTGAATAATGATGATCACCCATGATATGATATGCATGATGATATGCAAGATGATGATGATGATATGATATGCATGATGATATGCAAGATGATGATGATGATATGATATGCATGATGATATGCAAGATGATGATGATGATATGATATGCATGATGATATGCAAGATGATGATGATGATATGATATGCATAATGATATGCAAGATGATGATGATGATATGATATGCATGATGATATGCATGGTGATGATAATGATAATGATATATGATATGATATGTGTAATGTGATGATGTCATGATGATGATGACATGTATGATACGATGATGATACACATGTATGTGTTATAAATTGATATGATGATGCATGATAGTATGCGCATGGCTTCAAGGTAAAGAAGCGTCGCAATGCATGTATGATTGCATGATGCATTGAGTTGTTATTGATTTCCTATCTGCGAGTGGTTGTACTCACCCCTTTGGGGAATAACATTTCAGATTAGCAGTATGCCGCTTCCTACCGTCACGCGGGGGGTGTTTTATGGTCTACCATCCGATGTAGAGGTCGAGTGTGCTGAGATAAACTGTCCCTCTGTTCCCGGACTGACTTTTATTTGAGTACGCTGTCTAGTGATGTACGACGTAGGCCTAGCTGGGGGCCCTGTCACTCAGGAGTTCATTTCTGTGCACGTTCGTCGGGATGGAGCGATGCGAGGGATGTTGCCGCCGCCACTGCCTGATGCACCGGGTTGGGTGTGAGACCCGCGCGCGTGATGAGTAGGAGCCGGATCTTTTTGATGTAGATAGCCGACACTTTTGATGGGGGGTTTATGCTCGTATGATGTTGAGGGTCGAGGGTTTCTTTTTGAGGTTTTAGGCTGGATGTGGCTGAGTCCTAGCTTTTCCTTTTTGTTGTACCGACCCAAAAGAAGTCCCATCTTGAAATATATGTAAATAAAGTGTCGCGGCTTGTTTATAAAATTATGGTAATTAGTGGTGTGTATTTGTATCATGGTTGGTAGGGGGAGAGACAGTGATGTTTTAATTTGCTTCCGCTAATGAGTTGCGCTGGGACCGTTTTGTTTTAAAAGAAAAAAAAATGTGTCTATGAATTAGGATGCATCTTCTTCAAAAGACAGAAAGGTAATAAGGTGTAACATTGGCGCTGGTGACGACCTGCGAAGGGTTCGGGGTGTCACAGCGTGTGCGGCACGTGCGCCGGTCGGCGGACCGGCACGTGCACCCCGCCGGCCGGCATATCGGCATGCGCCGGTAGGCGAACCAGCGCGTGCTGACGTCACCGTGACGTCATGGTAATCGTCGAGATGACGTCATCGCCGACAACCGTTGGCCGGCCGGCGACCCGACCTGACGGAGACCCGACCCGACCCGCATGAAGCCTGGCGCATGGTGCGAACGTGCCGACTGACATCTGCATGACGTCATCCCGCGCACACGCGCGGCATGTGCCGGTTGGTTCGTCCGACCCGGCTCGACCGGTCTGACGACCCGGCGACCTGACCGTTGACCGTTGACCCAAAAAAAAAGAGGAAAAGAATGTGTTTCTTTTTCAATTAAGTCTATGTGGATTATATGTGATCCCTTATTTGTTATGCATTTTTTGCAGAAACAGTTCTGCATTTGTTGTAAGAACTATGCCTCCCCTAAGGTTGCGCACACCTATTCGCGCAGTTACCGATGAACAAAAGGAAAGGCTTTCTAAGTTGATAGCTGAGCTTACTAATCATCGATGGGAGAGTGGTGACTTAATTGATCATGCCTTTGAAGTCAACGGGAAAATTTAAAAGGTCATATGGAATGGTCGTCCTATGCCACAGTTAGAGATGGTGCGATTTTTCATGAATACTCTTCCACTTGAATGGCAAGAAGTGTTGAATCGCATATGGGATGTCAACGGAGCTGCTTCATATAAAAAAATTGTGATGGATTTTGTAAATGAATATTACTAGATTGTTACAAGGGAAAAGATCAATAAATTGAACAAAAGAGGATCTTTCCCAATTCGTGTGCTGACTTGGTGTTAGATTTATTGGCTGATCTTTGTTAAGTGTGCTTTGTGGACATCTTATGTAATGTTTACTACCTGATTGTTGTTGATGTAGCAACTGATATGTTATTTGTATTATGTGAGAGCATTATTATTGTATGTCAAATATTATTTGCTTTATGTTATTGTTGGTTGCTGTAGGTAGTTTAGAAGTTTTTGTAGCTTCATAGAATTGATTTTGCATATGACAATCATATTAATGATAGTTTTAAGTTAGGATTTTTGGAGGATGATTGGAAACGTAGTGACATTTTGATTCTAAAACCTTACTTGAAATTGTTCATTAATATGATGGGTCTGTGCAAAAAGGGATGCATAAATGATAGGCATTAATAATTCGTGCATATATGTCTGATGTGTTCAGATCAATGGCTTCAGCCACAAAGAGCATAGTTGCTGAGCTGAACAAATGTGAAAAGCTCAATGGTGACAACTATGAAATTTGGCAAATGAAAATCCAGTATGTGTTGGAAGAGTAAGAAGCACTTGAGGCTCTTAACCTGACCATGGTAGAACCTGAAGAAGGAAGCACTGCATAGCACAAGAGAGACAAGGAAGCTTTTGCTGCGTGGAAAAGAAAGAACTCTCTTGCTCGCATCACGTTGCTGAGCAGCATGGAAAATGACGTCATGCGAGAGTTTAGGCGTTTTGACAATGCCAAAGAAATGTGGGAAGCATTGGTGGCAAGATTTGGTCATACTTTGGTGACCAGACTGAGGCAACTCACTATTAGGTTTGACTCTTATAAGAAGCCTTATGGTCAGACCATGAAGCAACATCTTAGAAAGATGTCAAACATGATAAATGAGTTGAAAGATGCTGGCCATGTCCTGACAGATGAGCAGCAAGTGCAAGTAGTGATTCGTTCCTTGCCTCAGAGTTGGGAGCATATGAAGGTGCACCTGACTCATAATGAAAATATCAAAACCTTCGAGGATGCAATGCGTCATCTTGAGCTGGAAGAGGACCGCCTTTTGGCGGCTAAGCCGGATGCTGAACTCTATCATGCTAGTTCTAGCTCAAATGGAGCTTCAAGCTCCAAGCGCAAACGCCCTAACTGGTTTGATAAAGGGAAAGGCAAGGAAGCAGGTCCTTCAGGGAAGAAACCCAAGTTTAACCAACATGAAAGAGGAAAGCGTCCTCGCATGAAAAAGCTTGCAAGGGTGAAATGCTACAACTGTGACAAGAAGGGTCATTATGCTCACGACTGTCGTGAGCCGAAGAAGGTAAACACCCCTTGTACTTTTCAGAACTTTACTTTTGTGTCGAGTTCTGTATTCTTAACTGAGTCTAATCCTTAGTGGACTATGAATTTGGGAGCGACAGACCATGTAGCGAAGGATAGAGAATCCTTCGTGGAATTCTGACGAGTACCAACTGGAACTAAGTGGATCTATATGGGAAACAACTCCAGAGCTTAAGTGAAAGGAATTGGCACATGCCAACTGAATATGCGTGGTGGACGCACTTTGTTCCTACATAATGTGTTGTATGCTCCGGAGATTCGTCGGAATTTAGTGTCTGTTTTAATGTTGGTTAAATTAGGTTTTAATATGAACTTCTATAATATAGGTGTGGATTTTTTTTTAGATACAAATTACTATGGTTGTGGTTATTTCCTGGATGGTTTCATTGTATTAGATATTGATTATGTTAATGCAATTGTTTGTTATTCCCTTCTCACGTTTCCTAATACATATGATAATGATGTGAATGTGTGGCATGCTAGACTTGGTCACATTGGCCAACAGCGTATGAATAGACTAGCCAAAGAGGGCTTGTTGGGCAACATTGAAAAAGTCGATTTGCCCATATGTAAGCATTGCCTAGAAGGGAAAATGACAAGGAAACCATTTGGAAAAGGTAAAAGAGTTGAATTTCCTCTGCATTTAATCCATTATGATGTCTGTGGTCCAATGAATGTGAGAGGAAGGCATGGGGCTGTTTATTTCATCACTTTTATAGATGATTATACTCGATTCAGATATGTCTATTTGATTTCTCATAAATCTGAAGCAATAAGTTGTTTCAAAAGGTTTATGAACCTGGTAGAAAATCAATTAGACAAGAAAATAAAAGCATTGAGATCCGATCGAGGTTGAGAATATTTATCTGATGAGTTCAGAAAATTATGTGATGAAAAATGAATAGAAAGACAGTTGTCTATTCCATATACTCCTCAACAAAATGGTGTTGCGGAGAGAAGAAACAGAACCCTACTGGAAATGGTTAGGTCCATGATGGCACATGCTAACTTATCTATCACTTAGAGGAAAGAAGAGTATTTTCATAAGATACTCAGAACACTCAAAAGGGTATGTGTTCATAGGTGAGCAGGAAAGTGGGAGTATAACTGAATTTGAATGACGAGATGTCACATTCTTAGAGGATGAATTTCCTAAGAAGGGCGAAATAGGGGTAGATCACTCCTTATTTGAAACCTTGGATCAAGATAATGATATTAGTGGAGTTCGTCCAAGTGGGAGTAATATGAGAAGTGATGAATTGAATTCAACTCATTCTCAATTGCAATCACATGATGAGACGACATCATCATTATCTCATCCAAGTGGGAGCATAATGGGGAATGATGTGTAAAGTGTACAATCTCCCATACGGCGAACAAGTCGCCAAAGTATTTCCCGTCGACGTTTTGACATTGAAGGGGAAACTTTTATGGTTGCTCCACAAGATGAGGATGAGCCAAGAAATATTAATGAGGCTCTAAATTGCCATAGTAAAGAAAAATGGATTCATGCAATGGAAGAGGAAATGGAGTCAATGAAATCAAACCAAGTCTGGGAACTGGTTGATCTTCCCGAAAGGACGCAGAGCTATTGGGAACAAGTGGGTTCTCAAAATAAAGCGAAAGGCTGATGGCTTGATAGAAAGGCATAAGGCTCGCCTTGTGGCGAAGGGGTATAATCAACGGGAAGGAATTGATTATGAAGATACGTTTTCTCCTGTAGTGAGATTTACCTCGATTCGCATTATTTTGGCAATAGTAGCTAGTATGGATCTTGAGTTACATCAAATGGATGTAAAGACTGCTTTCCTCAATGGAGAATTAGAGGAAGAAATATATATGGAACAACCTGCTGGTTTCATAGTGAAAGGCCAAGAAGAAAATGTATGTCGACTTTTGAGGTCGATATATGGCCTTAAGCAGTCATCAAGACAATGGTATATACGTTTTCATAATGCCATAATGGCATATGATTTTACAATGATTGATGGGATCATTGTGTATATATTAAAATATCCAAGGATCAATTTGTGATCATATCATTATATGTTGATGATATACCGATTGCCGGAAGTAATATGGAGTTTGTTAATACTTGTCAAGAGTTGGTTGTCTTCCAACTTTGAGATGAAGGATATGGGTGAGGCTGCATACATTCTTGGAGTTAAGATTTCAAGAGATCGTTCGAAGAGATCGTTGTCTCTTTCGCAAGAAACATATATAAATAAAGTTCTTGAACGATTTCATATGCAAGATTGTAAACCCATAGACACTCCTATTGCGAAAGGTGAAGGATTGAGCCATAGACTGTGTCCAAGGACTCCACAAGAGAAGGAACAAATGAAACATGTTCTTTATGCTAGTGTAGTTGGGAGTTTGATGTACGCTATGATGTGTACAAGACCTGACATATGTTTTGCAGTTGGAATGGTGAGTAGATACCAATCCAATCCAGTCCAGCACATTGGAAAGCCGTTAAGAGAATACGAGGTATCTCGAAGGAACTGCTGATTTCAAGTTGAATTACCAAGGAAAGGATCTGCGACTTGAAGGCTATTCAGATGCTGATTGGGGAGGAGATTTAGATGAAAGAAAATCTATCTCAGGATTTGCTTTCTTACTGAACAATGGCGCCATATCATGGAGCAGTAAGAAGCAAACGTGTATAGCATTGTCCACGATGGAAGCTGAGTTCGTGGCATTATCAGCAGCGGTACAAAAAGGAGTTTGGCTTAAGAGATTTTTGGATCATTTAGGTGTTAATGAGAAAGCTGCAAATCCACTGTTGGTTAACTGTGATAGCCAAGCAGCTATAGCGTACACCAAAGATCCAAAATATTATGGCAAGACCAAACATATAGATACCAAGTATAACTTTGTCAAAGATATGGTTGCACGAAAGGATGTGAACTTACAGTACATATCTACGCATAGAATGGTAGCATATCCTATGACAAAGCCAATACCTAGAGATGTGTTTTGTGGTCATGTAAAATCTCTAGGATTGCGTAGAGTCTCGATGTACCGGATTATAATTTCCGAGTTGTTCACATTTATGAACTAGTGTTGTTTCATTATTAATGCCTATGAATCTTTGTTTGATCTTTATGCATCTTAATGCTCAGTGCATTACTTTAAGTTAAGGAAGTATGTCGGACATAAAAGATTAGCCCACTCACACGGGTAATCGCCTCTATTCACTGTGTGATAAATAGAGATGAGACTGTTTTTAAGCTTATTATCTAGGTGATAATCGAGAGCTCAAGCTTAAAATATATAAGTCGCCTTAACTGAGTGTTAAGATGAAGACATAATACTTACGATGTCCGAAAGTAAAATACCCCACATATTTTACTTTATCTGTCTAAGATGCCAGATGTGAGTTCTGATGAATTTTGTGATTGGGTAGATACGTGAACTCAAGTTAGACATTGGGTATGTCTGAACTATCATCTGTACGGTATTGAAAGTGTAGACATACACTCAAAGGGAAAGGAGTTAATACCGTAATACGTATGCATGAGACGACCAATAAGAGTGGCAAAAAGTTTGATCTCAACTTTTATGTCGTGTGAGACTTTTGAGGAAAAGAGTTCCTTAAATTTTTTAGTGCCCTCATGACTTTTATTTATTCTCAAGATTTCTATTTGGTGTTTGCTATCTTAGGATGTTGCCAATGGTCATGAATTGATTCGATCTAATGAGACATTTCTAGAAAAGCAAGCTGAACTGAAATTGAGAGTTTGAAGGAAATAGGAAGATCGATTTTGGAGAATCACATTGTAGATTTGTATTCACTGGTCGACCAATTATGACTGTCTTTGGGATAATTATAATCGTGAATACAATATATATATCATTGTTTAAAAGAGATCAAGATAGATATAAATGTGATCGATCGATCTAGGATACTGCATACTAAATCTACTCAGAGTGTGACGCCCATTATGAGCTGCTATATATTCCTAACAGATGTATAGCAACGAGCTCTCAAAGTATGTTGGTCGCGCGGATTATTCATCGGTATGAATGTTGAAGAGAGGTAAAGAGAATCCTGTTCGGCCCACCATGTGTGAGTGGGAGATGATGGTTTTATTAGTGATGGGCTTAAGGCCCGTCCGCCCATGTTGGGCCTAAAAGCGCGGCCCACAAGATAGGGCCTATGGATGAAGGGGCACGATTAATTGTTTTTTGAAGGGACATATATAAGGGAGGAGAGAGAGGGAGAACGTACGTTTTTCTCTCCCTCTCCCCCTTCCAAAAAGAAAACAAGCGCTTAAGGCGACACCGTCTTCCCTTCAAGGCCAATCGACATCATCGGATTGAACGGGATCAGAATTTCTTCCTCGATCTTCAGCATTGATGTTTAATCTGTGGCTAACAAGGTACGCTCGAATCTGTGGTGTGCTTTAGGATCGGTGATACGTGATTTTCCCAGGCTTGTCTTCCGCATTCATTTTAGGGGTTCAATTTAGTGTCGAATCCGGTTTTCAGGGATCCGTTAACCCCAATAGGTACTTTTCTCGCGATCAAAAGAGCTCTCTGTATCCATAAAAGTCTCTTACATCAGCTTCTCAATTGGAAATCGAAGTTACATTATTAGCCCAATAGGCTATTATGGTGTCGGGATTCGTGCAATGGATTGATCTATTTTGCTAACGCTAATGCTATGATCATAGTCAAAGGATATTTTTGTGGAATTTGTTCACTAGAAAGCACGAGGCGATTTTAAGTTCGCTTTTGGATTATACATTTGTTGACATATAC
Source organism: Eucalyptus globulus (assembly GCA_014182545.1). Taxonomy (NCBI): domain Eukaryota; kingdom Viridiplantae; phylum Streptophyta; class Magnoliopsida; order Myrtales; family Myrtaceae; genus Eucalyptus; species Eucalyptus globulus. The sequence goes on from CM024721.1 coordinate 44,116,731, forward strand.
ATGTTAGAGAAAACTCTTTTATTGTTTTGAAGTTGACAAAACCTTTCCAAAGTCTATATCTGAAGATTTGAAGACTTTATTGTCAAAGTTTGAAGACTGACAGAACCCCAGATGCTAATCTCAAAGTCTATCCTCACTGGCAGTTCCAAACTGAAGTATGAAGATTTATCCAAACAAAGGATTATTATCCAGATAAAGATTATCTTCAAAGCTTCATTTCGTATGGTTATTGGAAGATCTTATAGTTGGATTTTCACACATATTTGATTGATTATTCCTATTGGAAACTACTCCGATATGAAGATCTTTGAAAGGCAAGCTAAACTTGGAAGAATCTACTTATGGAAACTCAAGATCCTGATTTGTATGGGCGAGCATGATTGACAGGCTTTCAACACAAATTATCTAACGACTCAAGATTACCTTAATTGATTCTATCCAACGGGTAGATTGGAGGAATTCCTTTGAAAAGTGCCAACGGTCAAAGAAGGCATGAAGGAGTATTTAAGGGTTGATTCCTTGGTTGTTCGATACTGTGCTTGAGAGAGAATTCTAAAGTCTGAAGCCTTCTTAGTCTCTTGTTTCTTCATTCAATTGAGCAAAACTTTGTATACAAAAAGAGAAACTCTTAGTGTGACTGTGTGAGAGTTTGATAAGACTCATCACTGTGATAGTCAAGATTTCAAGTTGTAACAACTCTTTTGATATCTAGTGGAATCCAGCCAATAGGCTATCAATGAGGAGAGTGGACGTAGGCTTGGTCTAAGCTAAATTACTATAAAATTTGTGTTTGCTTTCTCTTATCCCTGAACTTCATATTTATATTTACTAATTGTCCAGTTACTTAGAGTTGAAATACGTTTTATGACTAGCATCTTCTAAAATCAAAATACTTTCTTTAAGTCTTGCGAAAATTCTTATTTACACCTATTCACCCCTTTCTAGATGTATTCTCTAGCCCCTTTCAATTGGTATCAGAGCCCGCGTGCTTATGTGTTGAAGTGTTTTACTTCTTAAGCTAAAGATCTATGGTTAGTATTTTGGCTCCAAGATTGGTTGAAGGTCAAAGCAACACAAAACCTCCTTACTTTAATGGGAAGGAATACAACGTATGGAAGAACAAGATGAAAGCTTTCCTAAAATCGAAAGATCCCCTGAAATGAGATGTGGTAGAAAAAGGAGTTATTCCTACAAATACATCAAGTTCAGAAAGAGGAAAGGAAGTGACAGATGCTAGCGAGATGACACAAGCAGATATAACCAAGAGATAAGTTATTGATGCAAAAGCTATCTATTCTTTGTATTGTACCTTATCTCCTACTAAATATAATAGAATTTTATCTTGTGAAACAGCGAAAGAAGTCTGGGACAGGTTGCATGTCACCTATGAAGGGACTAATCGAGTTAAAGAAACAAAGATCAACATTCTTCTTGGACAATATGAAGCTTTCAGAATGAAGCCAGGAGAAACCATCATTGATATGTTTAGTCGTTTTACAGAGATTGTAAATGGTCTTGCATATCATGGACAACCAATCTCAGGACAGATGAAAGTCAACAAGTTGCTACGAGGACTCTCTAAAGACTGGAATCACATTAAGACTTCCATTAGGGAAACACAAAGGATCGCGCCTCTATCAGTAGATGAATTAATGGGCACACTTCAATCTTATGAAGTGGAGCAAATCAATGAAGAAAAAGATCCTAAATGTAAGAAGTCAATCGCTTTAAAGTCTAATGATGATTCCGATTTTACAGATCCAGAGGCTGACCTGAATGATGAAGAACTAGCACTCATGATAAGGAAGTTCAGAAAGTTAAACATAAAAGGAAGAAAGTACAACTGGAGGAAGCAGAGTACTCAACGATCTCAGAACAAATCAACTGAGGAAAATGAGTTCAATAAGAAGTGACTTGCTTTGAATGCAAGAAGAAATGACACATCATACCCAATTGTCCTCTATTGAAAAAAGAAGAAGGGAAATACATAGAAATTCAAGAAGGTTCTCAAAGCAGAGACTTGGAGCAACACTGAATGTGAAGAGAGTGATGAAGAATATGCGAACATTTGTTTAATGGCAAATTCAGAATCGACTCGGACTTTGAAACAGATTTAGACTCGATTCAGACAAACAAATCAAGGTTAGTAATTTTAAAATTCCTATTAAAGTTTCAAAGTATATTGATGAACTTTGTCTTAGTCTCAAGGTATCTCTTAAAAGAATTTCCGAACTAAAGAAGGAAAATTCCATATCGAGGCAACGAGAAATTTCTTGGAAAGAAAAATTTGAAAATCTAAACAAAAACTTTAAAGTTTTAAAAGAAAATGCATATTCTCTTTCAAAGGAAAACATGTTTTTGAAAGAAGATATTTCAAATATCTCGAAGAAGTTTTCAAATGGATCTGAAAAGCTAGATAAAATTCTTTCAATTCAAAGACCTTATTTTAATAAATCAGGTTTAGGAATGACACCATAAACTGTTACTTTAATTGACTTCCCAAAAGTAAAAGAAAGAATTAAACAAACCTACTAAAATTTTTTACAAAAATCATTTTCAAAAAGTTTTTGTAAAACCTCTTGGCCAAAGTGCTCTCAAATGTTCAAAGTGCAATAGTTCAGAACATTTTGAGAATGATTGTCCTAAAGTTTGGAGATTTGTTAAGAGAGATTGGGCAAAAATTGTTTTTGGAACTAACTCCTCTAGACCCAAGAAAATATGGGTACCAAAGAAAACTTGAAATCTTCTCATAATTGCAGGTCACTATCAAGAAAAAGATCAAATGGTATTTGGATAGTAGCTATTCGAGACACATGACAGGAGATTCAAACTGCTTTATAAAGCTTACTCAAATGAATTGTGGAAAAGTTTCTTTTGGTGGAAATAACAAAGGAAAAATTATTGGATGTGGAACTGTCAAGATTGGAAACCTCACAATCAACAATGTTTCCTTGGTGGAAGGCTTGAACTATAATCTACTCAGCATAAGTCAATTGTGTGACATTGGATTCAAAATCAATTTTCAAGAAGGCATTTGTTCAGGAACCAGTAACAATTTGTCTCATTCTTTTATTGGACAAAGACATGGAAACATTTATCTACTAGATATTAAACTAGAAAGCTCTCAGTGTCTAATTTCTATTCAAGATGAAGAAAATCTTTGGCATAGAAAGCTTGGTTATGTCAATATGAAGCATATAGCCAAAATTTCCTCTAAAAAGCTTGTTCGTGGACTGCCCAACTTAAGTTATCAAAAGTCAGAATTATGCACACCATGTGTTTTGGGAAAATAGGTAAGAAGTTCTTTTAAACCTATAAATCAAGTGTCTACTAATTGTGTTCTGCAGCTTCTGCATATGGACCTTTTTTGGACCAACCAGAACACAAAGTATTGATGGTAATAAATACTGCTTAGTTATCGTCGATGATTATTCTCATTTTACATGGGTATTCTTTTTGGCAAGTAAGTCTGAAGCTTTTTCTTATTTCTCAAAGTTTGCTATGAAAATTCAAAATGAAAAAGGATATACTATAACGAGTATCCGGACAGACCATGGAAGTGAATTTGAGAATCAACACTTTGTAAATTTCTGTCATGAATTTGGTTTAAAGCATGTTTTCTCTTCGCCATATACTTCTTAGCAAAATGGAGTTGTAGAAAGAAAGAATAGACCATTGCAAGAAATGGCAATAACTCTTTTAATTAAAAGTAACATTTCTTCTCGTTTTTGGGCTGAAGCAGTTTCTACAGCTTGTTATATTATTAATAGAGTATTTTTAAGACCTATTTTAGAGAAAACTCCTTATGAGGTGTTTAAAGGAAAGAAATCAAATGTTTCTTATTTTCACGTATTTGGTTGCAAATGTTTTATTTTGAAAAATGCAAATGAGCGAACTGGTAAGTTTGAAGAAAAGTCAGACAAAGGTATCTTTCTTGGCTACTCAACTTCGAGTAAAGCATACAGAGTATTTAACAAAAAGACTCAGTCCGTTGAAGAATCTATGAATTTCAAGTTTCAAGACTCTGCACCAAATCAAATGATAGAGACTCAACTTGAAGAAACTGAACCTGCATGAGATGTTACAAAGTCTACTTCTCCCATAGAAGCTCAAACTCTTGAGATTCAACAACAAGAAGAATCAAAACACCCACCAGAAGCAGAGGATAAGCAGACTCAAAAATTAACCAGCAATTGAAAGTATAAGTCTAGTCATCCTAAAGAACTTATCATTGGCAACATTGATGATGGAATTCGTACCAGATCCAAAAGGCGAGAAGAGTCTAGTGCTTTGGCACTTATTTTTGAAATTAAACCCAAAAGCATAGAAGAAGCCTAGGCTGATGAAAGCTGGATTGAAGCCATGCAAGAAGAACCGAGACAATTCAGCATCAACGATGTTTGGGAATTTATTCTTAAACCAAAAGGTAAATATATTATTTGAGCTAAATGGTTTTCAGGAACAAAGTGGATGAGAAAGGAAAAGTGATCAGGAACAAAGCAAGACTTGTGACTAAAGGATACACTCAAGAAGAAGGGATAGACTATGACAAGACCTATGCACTAGTAGCGAGGTTAGAAGCAATTAGATTACTTGTTGCATTTGCTTGCTTTAAAAATTTCAGGTTATTCCAAATGGATGTAAAAAGCGCATTCCTAAATGGATTTATTCGAGAAGAAGTCTATGTGGAACAACCACCTGGTTTTGAAGATCCAAGAAAGCTAAATTCAGTTTACAGACTAAAAAAGGCTATGTATGGACTGAAGCAAGCACCTCGAGCCTGGTATGAAAGATTAAGTAATTTTCAAACTCAAAATGGATTTGTTAAAGGGAAAGTAGATACTACCTTATTCATTAAAAAGGAAGGTAAATATTTTCTACTTGTTCAAATTTATGTTGATGACATTATTTTTTGTTCACCTAATGAAAGTCTATGCAAGAAATTCTCTAGATGTATGCAGGATGAATTCGAAATGAGCATGATGGGTAAGCTAAATTTCTTTCTAGGATTACAAGTAAAACAATCAATAGAAGGAATCTTCATTCACCAAGAGAAGTATGCCAAAGATCTCATTAAGAAGTTTAGATTGGAAAACTGCAAAAAGATAGAGACTCCTATGTCAAGCTCTTCAAAGCTGGATAAAGATGAAGAAGGAAAGACTATGGATCAAAAGCTAGACAAAAGCATAATTGGATCACTTCTTTACCTTACTGCATCTAGACCTAACATTTTGTTTAGTGTTTGTATTTGTGCTAGATTTCAATCAAATCCCAAAGAATCTCATCTTAGTGTAGCAAAGCGAATTATCATATATGTTGCAACTACTTCAAAGCTAGGTCTATAGTATCCCAAAGAAGGAGACTTTACTCTCCTTGGATATTCATACGTAGATCTTGCAGGTGCAAAGTGGATAGAAAGAGTACTTCGGGAACTTGTCAACTACTTGGCAACAAGCTATATCATGCTTTTCAAGAAAACAGAGTACTGTAGCTCTTTCAACAGCTGAAGCGGAATATGTAGCACTTGGGAGTTGCTGCTCTCAAATCCTATGGATGAGGCAACAATTAAGAGACTTTGGAATTAAAGAATCATGCACTGAAATCAAATGCGATAATACAAGCGCCATCAATCTCACAAAGAATCCAATTCTTCACTCAAGAGCAAAGCATATAGAAATACGCCATCACTTCAATAGAGATCATGTTCAGAATGGAGAAGTCTTGATTCAATTCATTGACTCTAAGAATCAACTGGCAGATATATTTACACATCCACTGGATAAAAGCTTATTTGAGTCTATTCGTGCTAGACTAAACATTCTATCGTTTGTGAGGTAAAGTCTAAAGGTATTCAGACTCAAAATTTTCAGATGCTAAGACTGTAAGTAAATTCCTTCCATTTTAATGTGATGTTATCTTTGGATAAAATTTTGAAAAGGTACGTTATCTTTTTTATTTTTATTTTTAGAAGTTATCTTAATTTCCGATTGTTTATTTTTCAAAAAGGAAGTTATTATTTTGAAAAAGGCAGTTATTTTTAAGGTAGTTTATCATTTTCA